>JAVTVY010022917.1:0-85837 GCA_036873755.1 Hanleya hanleyi
TGCGTGGCGACTGGCGAGTTTTTGCAGGTTAAGAGATAGCAGAAAGTCGCCAGTCGCCGCGCGCCGGAGTGTCCACGGCGCGTGGCGGGTGGCGAGTTTCCAAAAGTCGCCACGCGACGCAAACTTGGCCCAAATAGAACACCATATAAATGCACCATGGAAGGCGGTTATTATGCAGTTCTGCACTTTGTGCATTGCAGACAAAGGAATCTGTGGCTGAGAAGAAGGAATGCATCTGAGAGTGCGAAAGAGTAAAACATGGCAGCTGTGATTTGCTTCTTGATTTGTGATTAAATCATGTAAAATGAATGACCAAATGTACATCATATAGAGTAAATGTAAATTGGAATATCCTCGTGTGACTCAGTGAAATCAATGAAGTTGATATTTGCTTAACCCTTTTCCTGTATATGTTATTTCCTGGGTCTGATATAATAGTCATTGACCCATTTGTACCACAGATCATTTTTCGTTTAGAATTTCTGCCGGACTGTTGGCCTCCCTTGCCGAGCCAGGTGTTGATCAATAGCACAGGTTTTATTGAAGCTGTGTAGGTTTTTTGTTCATATATTCGGATCTTAACGCGATAACATTCTTAAATTAAAGTATGTATTCGGGAATGCAATTCTTCAAGTCATACTTGCCGGCACTGCCCTACACAAGAAAGAAAGATCATTAGAGCAGTTCATGATGAGAGCAGGGTGAACGTGTTGAACGAAGGTCAGAACATTCAAATACCTCATGGTCAATATATGCCTGAAGTAATTGGATTTTGTCTGTGGAAGTAGCGCACGGTTTTCTTTTCTTTGCAAGAGAGCCTGGTGGTCTTTCTTTGCTGCTGCTTATGCCCAATACAGACTTCAAGGTACGATTCCCCGGATACATGCTAGCACTACCAGCCTGTACCCTGTGACAAAATTGAAAAAGAAAGGCACTGCATATTGCAAAATTTGATATACATTTCTTTGCCAGTAACCAGTCAGCATGTCTGCTGCTGCCTTAAACTGACTCATCGGCATTGCCCTAATAGATGTCCTAGACAAATAGTAAAAAATGTGTAAGCATGGTGTACTCCCTCTGTTGAATAGAGACACAATGGCAGACTTGCACAATGGAATAACTGGATGAACTGTAAAAGATTGCTGTGAAATGAGTTAAAAGGAATTGAAACTCGGCCATAAGAAGCCTCACAACAATCCTCTCTGTCACATGTCTGTACCGACAGGTTTCATTGTTCAAACTGTTGCACACTTACATGCATGGTGATGAACTGAAGACCATCAACTTAGAGGCAGAGCTATTATAAATGAAGAACTCCAGAAGGGCAGCACCTTTGGAGACAAATAAAATAAATTGCCATGAATTTTGAAGTACAGGCACACACTTGGGACAGAATGAAACCCACCCTCTCAAATTTCCTATTTAGAAGCTAGCAGCCCTAAAACAGCCCTGGTCCAACTTTAGCCAGTGATGAGTCAATTTTCACTCAATGACTCGGGTGATGTATTTGTCAGGAAATGCGTGCAAGTTCGGGAGTCAATATTGTGATCACGGGAGTCAGGTTTGTGACACATTGGTGAAATTGGAATGAACATAGATGTGGTAGCAAGCCTACCAAGTAGCTTGCCTGAAATAGTCAGTGGCGTAAAAGAGTCGTTTGACATGGAATACACCATGTCATTACAAACAGCTAATTAAGTGAATTAATATGCATGGAGTGTAATTATTCTCGAACACCTGTATGCCAAGTTTAACGTCATTCCATTGAGTACTCCTGGAAAAATGACCCATAACATTTTCTTTAAGATTTATTGGATACTGATGCCGACGGCTTGGGTACGACGTTAGCTCCCACTGTACTCTTACAGGTGAGCTGAAAATAGGCACAGTCCGCTTGATCAAAGTCGGGGCTCGCTGTCCAGTTCACACGATGATGTGTATAATGTAAATCACCAGTTTTAGTTACTTTCCACGTGTAGAGCTTGTACCTACCACTCACCCTCATGTGGGATAAAGCCACCTGTAATTATATATGTTGGAGACACATCTCCGCAGCAAAAGCCAAAGCAGTGTCTCTAGATCTGGCATGCTGGTTTTGAGCAAACAGTTTTTCTCTGATTCTCCCGTGTTTCTTTTCAAATTGGTCCTCTTTCTAGGCTGGCATTGGGCCATGTTTCTTTATGTCAGACATCTATGAATATGAAACTGTTTATCAAAGTGTAGCCATATCTAAGATAATCATATATTACAAAAGTACCACTGTGGGTATGAATACTAAAACAGTTTTCTGTCTTGGTTAGGCGTGAGCAGCAAGAAATTTCATTTATTAGTGGACGAGGGTTACATAATTTCCGACTCGATGGCTGTATTTATTTTTGTTTTTAACGGAATAACCCTCGCAATAATTTGAAAGTTGGTGCCCGGGAAGCATTTTTATGGAGACACCACTAACTTCCGTCTCTTCAAAATGGCCGCCAAGAGATAACATCTGATCACTCTGGAATGTTTTATTAATTTTACTGTCTCAATACTACAGCAATATACAATCATTGCAGTTTAAAAATCCGAGTGTGAGGTAATATGGTTGCAAACTAATTCCAATGTGCACAAAGTACCTGAAATGGCCGCCATAGCTTCCCTGATGGAGGTTTCTGATAGCTCCTCATCAAAAAATGTTTCTGGTGCCTTCATCTAAACTTTGTTCTAAGGCACAATTCAGTAGTATCATCTGTACATAGTGAATGGACTATTTACAGCATACCAAATCTTCAGCATTCCAGGCATGCAAAACTAACAACATGAGTGATGTGTGGGTTTTCTGTTTCCGCTGCAAATTTGGATAGTGGTCCTTAACTATCTGAACATGTTTGTGAATCAAAGTGTGAAATTGACTTATGTCCCTTTCTTCCAGCCTTGTTCACTCCAGGTATATTGACATCTGTGACAAAAAATGTATTTTGTTATCAGCTACATTAGTAATATTTATCGCACAGACTCTTGTTGATGTTATGGGACGAAATGTGTCACTATATGACAAAGTTGAGTGAAATAAATGTGATGGAAGTTGCCCATACTGAACCATAGCAAGTATAGCATTGGGTATGAATTTCAATTGGGTTTTCCCTGTCCTATCCCAGCTCCAATGTTCCTTGCACTCACACATGATATTATATCCATGACAATCCAGTGAATTTATTCGCCACTATCATCTTACAATTTGCACTAAACGATACATGTTTTATACTTCAGACATGAAACGTGGATTTTCGCTGAAAGACATCTGAGCATTTAGCCCTGTGGTTACACATGTACACAGGTGAAATATTTAGACCGCAAAAACACCTTTTTTTCAATATTTCTGGTGCATGTACCAAACTAAACGAAGAATGCAACCTATGGAAACAATTTAATACATAACACCATCATAACAAATGTCTATAACATTGTATATATGGAAAGTAGCATATTTGGTCCGATTTCCATGAAATTTTCGCAAAAGTAAGTCGACAAGCATATCTGTGTCTTACGTGACAAATTTCTTTCACAGTTTTAGCCAGAGAAAAAGTAAAACTAAACTGATGAAACTAACCATATTTCTAAAGCTAGTTGTATTAAAATATCAAATCTCCTCTTATTGAAAAGAGTGATCTCTACAAAAACTGCCTTGACCAGTCTGGACCAGTGCTTCTTGATAGGCTCATTTCGAAGCAACATTGTGACCTTATCAATATTGTCTGATGCAAGCTTTGAAACTCTCTTCACGTCAGCTGTGTGAGGCAACACATCTTCGTTAAATCTTCTTTCTTTGAGGGTCTGAAGTGCTTGGGAAGAAATTGTATCTGTCCATTCTTAATCGAAAAGCTCTTTAAGTTCAACAATCGACTAATTTCTAATGGCTTGGCCCTTCTTAATCTCAATAACTTTGACCAAGGAATTGCCTTCTTGAAGGCCTAGTAATGGGGGGTTGAACATCTTTACACCATTCATTGATTTTGTCTCACTGTTCCCACAGATTGCTTTTGTTGCTCGTACCACGGCATCAAACCTCTCTCCACTGATGCAAGTGTCTAACGAAGTAAGAGGGTAAGATTTCCGTATCTCGAGAAGCAATCTCGCCAGCTGCCTCATTTTGGTGGATATGCTATGTCGCTTTGATTAGCCACCTTTGTCAAGCAATGCAGACCCAAGCGTTAAGATAAGATGATCTCTTTCAATGATGTTTTTCACTGGCCCTTCTCTCATACGATCAATGGCGGTTTTCTTCGACCCTGAAAACTGTACACTGGCTGTTGTGTAACACTGGGCTCCAGCCAAGAGCATTCTACATTGCATTGCAACTCAACCTGCCCGATCCTCATCTTCATCATCGGCAATGTTCTCCGGGCCATCGCTGAAACGGCAATTTTGTCGCACATGCCGACAAATTTCATCCTTGTCCACAAATGAATAGCAGTGAATACAGGGTAAATAATCTTCCACTACTGTTGGGACATATATGGCAGACGGTCTTCGACTGACGATTAGTGTACCACTGCGCTCTTTGAGAACCCGAAGATTTTGATTGAAGTTTCCCAGCAAACGAACACGTTCTCATTCCAAAGCCCTCGGATCGTCATCATCCAGTGCAAGGATTTTGACAACCTGAATTTCAGTGTAATGCGAGTCCTCCAGATATCAGGCCATTTTGCAATACATTTTATCACAAAAATCGCAGCTCTTTTGTAGATGGTTTTGTGTGACCATGGGCGCTTTTTTATTGTTGGGTTCTGCAGATATAGAATCATCGAACATTAAGTATTGCATCAGTCAGTATCTACATGTGCGAACTGGTAAAATGAAAGGTAGTGAATAGGTTATCCATATTCAAAGTATTCTATTAAATGACAAAATGACGGGGCTGTAAACAAGGTCCATGTCCCCCAACAGTAGCATCCCATCACGGAGGCGTAGTCCTCAATGATTGGGTGCTACTGCGGGGGACATGGACCTCATGGTCGATTTTTTAAAAAGTAATCTGTTAACCCAGTTTTCAGCATATCAGTTTGGGTTAAGGATTCAATATATCAAACTTATCTGTCCTCCAACCAATATTCATGTTTGAAAATAACTGGCCAAACTGATGAATGACCATGGTGAATTGCCCAGACACAGTAAATAACCATTGAAAGTGCAAAATTGTGCCCATATTGGACTAAATTACAACACATATACAGTAAGTGGGAAGAGGTGCCGACATACTAACAGAGTCACATGACATCACAGTATAGTCTTCCGGTTAACCTATTCTAACGCACATACCAAGAATATAACGATTCGTGATATGTGTTGTATCTCAGGTACGCTTTCGTTGTACCTTTTCATGTGGCAACTTGGATGATATGACCACACGGCCCCTAGCACCGGCATAAGCGGTATTAGATACAAATCTAGAGAGCTATGATTGAAATGCTCCGACAATTCGTATATTGGTAATTGGTGAGCTGTTTAGCTGTGACAACTTGTACACATACCTGAAGAGCAACTCAATCCGTCCTTCCACCAATATGCCAAACTGCTCTCTTTGAAAATGAGAAAGCAAATTTTATTAATCATTCGAAAAAGAAAAGAAAAAATGGCTGTGGTAGCCAACTTGGATTACATACAAACAGGAAAATCAATCCCGTGTGTCCTTTCGCCAATATCAAGCTGCTGTCCAAGTTGAAAAATGATTGGCCAAATAGATATCTATCTATCATCAGGGAAATGAACTACCAGATTACAATCCAAAGTGGCTGTGGCAGCCCATTGGATATTCGCAAAATTCCAAAAATCAATCCCATCTGCCCTCTCACCAATATCAAGCCGCTGCACAAATTTGAATACTTGGCGAAATAGCTCTCGATTTATCTGACTTATACAATGGGCTGCCCAATTATAAAATCCAAAATGTCATGTCGGCCATCTTGGATTACACACACCGCTTGTTGTGTAATTGTCAGTTGAGCATGACCACATTGACAGGGCTTTTGACTGAGAAAATCTGTAACTTAGCCAATGATAAAATTCTCGAGTATAGCCTACATGCCTGGCATACCTTTCACTGCCATACATGTACATCACAGTACAGTGTCACAACCAGTGATTCAAATTTAATTTCACTATATCATATTCTTCCCATATTGTGAAGACTTTTTTAATGGGGTCTGGCAGCCGCGCTAGGCGGCGCCACTGTTTTGGTGTTGTTGTTTTGACGTGACGTAGCGTCATGATATGAACGTTTATGTCGTATCAGTGCCTTTGTGAAGATATTCGGACATTGTGTTTTCACTGTCACTTTGTCAGGAGAATGCAAAATGATCAAGATCTTGCGAAGTATAATTAGTAGGTTGAAATTTCATTGACTACGTAGGACAGGCATGTAAAGATGAAAATACTGCAGCAATTCGATTGTGCTTTCTACATTTTTGTCTCCAAATGTTGGTGTATGTGAGCTCTGAGATACACACGCCTAAAATTTAATTTAGGTGAGTGCAAGGCACACGAGTGATCGCTCGCCTTTTATGGCCAGTCCTTACAGTACTCATAAACTTACCTTTGTCCACTTGTGCTGTCTCGTGCTCTTTCGGAACAGTCTGTCGATCTGTTAGAACGTGCTCATGGTATGCTTGGACGACCTCCTGCTCCGTTGGTATCATCAGCTCATTTTTGGACAGCCTCATAGAGCCTCAGCTTCATAAATGTCAGACCTTGCTCAGCTAGTATGGCCTTCTGTGTGCTTGGGTCTGCAGTCTTTGTTGGGATGACCTTCTGCTCTGGTGCAACTGTAAACTGGTTCAAACACTTCTGCATTTAATCAAATCAAGTTTTATGCAGGAGCCACTGTGAGCACATATATTCTTACGTTGAGTCAGGGCGTGGGTGAGCGAGTCAGTATACATGTATTTTATAATTGTACATGTATTTAAACTCTGGAGTCCTATTACAATGATCCCATATTAGTAGTCTCCTACAATCTTCGAGTGAAGTTGCGATATTTTGGTAGGGGATGGAGAAAAATTGATCTAAGTAATGCATTTATTGGTTTTCTGGTCGCATTGAGAACTGGCTTCATCGTCCGCAGCTAGATAGGTGTTCGATTTCTACTTCATTTGCAGTCGCATGTGGAATGTCCTATGCCTTCATACAAACGTCATAAAATATATTATCTTTGTAATATATATTCAGTGCAACTACATGTACATGCACTCTTTTGTTGTAACTGTGAAGAGCATTACTGTCGAACCAGCTGCAGTGTTGCAAAACTTTGGTATCTTGAAGCATTCTGAAATTCTCTGAATAGAGCCGTGAAATCATGGAGAAGCCGTATAATTTGTGAGTTTTAAACAGCCAATATTAACAAACATGTGGACAAGTAAGTCAGATCCATCGATCTGACAAATACAGAGCATAATTCAGGTCAACACCTTGAAAACTGCGAATAAATACAACTGTAACGGGCTTGAAATGAAGAGGGTGTGCCTGGTTGCCATGGTAGCCCACATGGTGGACAGTATGACGTGACACTTCATTTACCCAATATGAATTCCCCACCAAAAATCACAAATCTACCTTTGGGATCTGTAGTTCACACCCAAACTGGATAGACGGATAAATGGACGGCAATTTGGACGGATGGAAATGGTCATCACATAATATGACTGCCAACTATGACGGGCGTATAAAAATAATATGTTCACAATTCTACGATAGCCGTGTTTTTAAATCCATATAAATTCCATGTGACGTCACATTTCATGTTTTACGACAGTGTTTTACAATAGATACTGACGTCAGCATCTGGTGTATATGTAATCGTCCGCATGGGCAATACGATGGAAAATGTGTATTCAAATGAGATGTTACTTACACCGAAATATGGAATAATTTCTGACGTCCATGAAGAGCAGGAGTCTTCAACTACATCTTCACTTGACACTTCTTTCTGGTGTTGTTGAATGGAGTCCTTGTTAACGAAGACAAAATAAGACATAAGAGTTATATTGACAGAAAAAAGGGCAAATCTTTTTTTTACATACAAAACTACCATATTCTGCATTACACATACCAAACATTTTTGTCTATTTAAAATAAAGACTAGCTGATGATGTCTGCTGGAAAATATGAAATATTTTGTAATTAAGGGACTCAAATTACATGTAAACCACAAGGATCAAGTTAAAATTTACGGTCAAATAACCTGACAAGCATTCTGTACCTGACAAGCTGTATGATTCTCTTTCATCAAATGCACTGGTACTGGCTCTGTAAAAATACCATCATTATTTAATTGACAATGCTTTTTTAACACACAAGCTTCCATGAAAATAGTAGTGTTAATAAAGTGTGCTACTCAATCAGTGAGACATGCGAGTGCAGATGCTTAGTGGTGCAGATGCTTAGTGTGTTCCAAGTAATAAATTTCTACTGTTGATAATGCATGTAGAAAAACAGTGCACAGAAACAGGCGGCACAACTGTGATGTCCCGGATTCCTTGCAAGTTCAACTTTTTTATCATCAACGCCAGATCGTGTGTTCAGATGGTTAAGTATATCTCAACATACCTTTTTAAATTTGAAGTACATGTACATAAATTGCTTGCATTGAGGTATTATTTCTCAATAGCCAGTAATTTCTGTGACGGCCCCAAGAGATGAGCTAGAAATGAACTAGGGCCCAAAGAGATAACCCAATTCTCAGAGTAAAGTACCTGGCTGGTCCTCCGCTATAATAGAGCGTGTGGGTCCGCTAGACTCCCCGGGACAAGCAGCTGCATTCTCTTTCATCAAATGCACTGGTACTGCCTCTGTAAAAATACCATTATTTAGTTGACAATGCTCTTTTAACACACAAGCAGTCTTATTTAATTTCAAGGTGCAACAGGAAATGGGAATAGTTTTTACTAGGCCAGATCAAGGATGCTCGCACGAAAATATATGTGGATATACTAGGCATACGGACTATAGACTTTCATACCATATATTCATTTATGCAGTGATAAATATATTGCGGTTACTTTCTGGTTACATGATGGGGCACGGGATCGACCTCATTATCCAGGACAGTCACCAATTACCAGTATACGAGTTGTCAGAGCATTTCCATCATAGCTCTCTAGCTTTGTATCTAATACCGCTTATGCCGTTGCTAGGGGCCGTGTGGTCATATCATCCAAGTTGCCACATGAACAGGTACAATAAAAGCGTACCTGAGATATAACACATATCACGAATCGTTAGATTCTTGGTATGTGCTTGAGAATAGGTTAACCAGAAGACTATTCTGTGAAGTCATGTGACGCAGTCAGTATGTCGGCACCTCTTCCCACTTCCCTTATGTGTTGTAATTAGCCATTTCCTTTGGTGACCACGTGACTATGCAACCAACAAAACACAACATTAATCTGTCGATGAAGTCTACGGTCATATAAGTATAGAAAATGGTTGAGTGAGTTAGCATGACGGCATGGCAATGAATCTGAGAATATGATATTGTCCCCCTCAAGTAGACCCAATACCCTGCAAAGCTGGCTAGAGCTTTGGCTTCAGCAGTGAAAATCGAACTTTTACCTGAAAGTCGACAGGTTTTAGTTTCTACTGAACTATTGCTAGCATCTCACACCATCACACACGCTCTCACCATCTTCAGAACCATCTCTATAAACAACTTGATGTGATCTGTATTTTTCTCTCAATAGATCAAATTCCTGTGTATACACGAGACGTCTCATGTCTGTCTTTTTTATATTTCGTCATTGTAATATCTACTTCTGGTCTGGCTAACAGCCATGGTGAATTTGACTAAGCTTAATACCAATTGATATAATGTGTGGTTCCACTGTGAGGTGGATACACTTCTTGTGAGGGATCATTATTATCTCGGGATAGGCATTGCAGGGAGAGAGAATTATGGCGTAACGTCGCGTTCAGCAATATTCAAGCTATATAGCAACGACCAAACAAAAAGTTCTAAGTATTGCAGCAGAAGAAGTTAATAACCTAGCAATCTAAAAAGATCTTCTGTTGTAGTTGCTTGATAAAAAGAATCTCTTAAAATCTTACATTTTATCGAGTCAATCAGAATATGGAGAGAGAGAATTTAGGTTCAACGTCGCGTTAAGCAATATTTTAGCTATATAGCGACGATCAAACTAAATTTAAGTATTCAAGTTGATAGATCAGTAAAATAACGCATTAAAACCATGTAAAAACATTAAAATTATATAACAAACTGATCTCCCTCTAAAATACAATCTCATCTTACTCGAATAAAAAGATCCTCCAGAGTAGCTGCTCAATAAAAATTATATCTCAGGGGTCACGTCCAATCGATCGAGAGGGTTTTTCGATAAACGAGTAAAACCGATAAATATCTCGTCTCGAAGGGCCCCGGTTTATCTCTATCGATTGTTGTCCGGTTTGCTCTCGAAGTACAAGACCATCTCGACCCCCCTCCGAATAACTCGACATGCTCCGAGAATGGAACCGATATGGCATCAAATGAAAGTCTGAACCATTCGGAAGTCGTATATTCTTTATATATATATACTCTGTGTATATGCATTTAAACACGGATAATTAATAAGATTGAACAGGAATAATTTAACAATACTTGTTATTCCGTCCAGAGATCTGTGTTCGCATACTTGTTCTGACAGCGCTATTTCTCTACACGTCATGAATGGAAAGAAAGGAACATCACCAACAGATATTTTAAAAGCTGGCTCATTATTGATTATTCAGTGTAACTTATTTCGAACCTGTTTTGAATCTCTTTGAGAATCGTCCAGGAACTGTGCATTGAAATAAAGTCCAGAATAAAATTCCTTATGTATATTAGAATTGGAGTCACAACTGACGTCAGATATTTCCCAATATTAAGCGGTTATGAAGACAACACGAGCGGCTTGTAATTCACCAGAAACGCCGGGGGGAATGTAAACTTAAACACTCGATCGAAGTCTTTGAGCTTTCCCTATCAGCCCATTGCACAAACAACACGCGTTACCGTTTATTATAAAATGTATAAAACCATTTGGTTTGAAGCGTGATTGCTCTCTGAATCATAGCCGGTAATTACTTTCATTATTTGGTTAATTTCCTAGACACATGAAATCAGAAACCATAAATAGAACGAGAGTACATTATCAAACCCCGTTGTTGTTTCAGTTTGTTCTTTCAACGAAATTATTAACTCCACTCCCTTTGCTGTTGTTTCAAGCGGACGGTCTTTCGCAGACCGACTGTGTTGTGAATTGTCAACACCTCTAGTTCCGAATGTCAGTATTTCCGCTAACCAATTCCAGGCAATCTTATGTCAGAAATAAACTTTGTTGATATAATCTCCGTACTTGAACTATATCACACGACAGAAAAATGGAATCTGCAATGAATAATTCCGAATTATAAAACAAATTAAACACCAAGGTTAATACACTGGTCAAACAGTTAACCTAGATTATATTTTTCGATTGAAACGATCCATGTTTGGCCTCAAAAGAAGTTTATAGAACAATAAATAACGCATGCTTCGATATCATTATTATTACTAGTCTGATATGCAATCAATTATCGATGTGAGAGACGATCATTCATTTATATATTCATATTTTATGTACAGATACATGAAAATTTTCGTTCTATTGGATTCAGCAGTGATAAGGACATAGATATATCGATTAAACGATGAATAACATGGAAAGAATCTTTTATAAAAATGTGTTGTCTGGATTCTATTTTTGGCCCCGATATGCGTTTAGGACGAGCGCCCCCACAACATGATACGCACACGACCCTCTATAAAGTTAAGATAGGCCAAATTAATGACAATAAAACGCGGACATATTGAGACCGGTACCCCCTTCGAGATTACCGCTCAATTTCCTATCCATCTCGAAAACTGGGACGTTTCGATCGAGATAGAAGCGAGAGCAAACCGGGAAACATCACCATGTGTCCCGGTTCTGCCCTCCCGGTTTCAGCCGAGAAATTTCTCGATCCATCTCGAAGGCATCGAGAATGTGCCTCGATTAATTGGACGTGCCCCTTACAATCTTGAAATCTATACAATCGATAAGAATATGTTTCACCGTGCCTAAGCGTGTTATTTCAGAATCCCGATCCGTTTATTCAGGTGCTTAACCCCTGTGGTTCACATGACAGAGAAATTATGATGCGGGGCTCTTGGCTGTGGAACATGATCAGAATGACTCAGATGTGGGTAGCTTCGTCCCGACTATCCCTGACGTGGACACTGAACGCAAGGTATCAAAGAACAACAACAAAGTGGCTAAAAGGTAGCGTGGGGAAAAAATCGGTTGCCTCTGAATTTTTCACAGCTGTTCCACCTACATCTGCCAAGGTGGTCTGCCAACCGCCAGTCCAAACACCACCGATTTATACTTATTCATCGCAGGCCCCTCCGATTTACCCGTTTAAACCATACCCAGTGCCACACTGCAGTCTTATCGCAAATCATGCCGCCGCTCATTTCCGTCATCTTATTCTGTAACATGTGGCCTGATTTAGTCTCTTTCATGGCGATGAGTGGAGAGGACTGACTCTTCCTTACTCTATTCCCCATCTTCTTCAGCATTGTTAATGATTCATCGACAGTTGGTCTTTCTAGGAAAGCAGGCAGCTAGCCTACTCATTTAGAGAGAGAGAGAGAATTACACCCATATTTTGACCGAAGGCAGCTGGTTGTCCAGTAAGAAATCGGTGAGAAGTGGGTTAATTGAAAGTGGAGGCCAGTCTTGTCGCCATAGTGGTGATTTTATAGAGACGATTCGGGAAGTTGCACATGGTGATATTTCCACAATACATTCTCCTTGACTTTCTCAAAGCCTGAATATTTTGTGGCAGGGGATATCCATGACTGTGTCGAGGCCAGGTGAACTCTTGATAGAAAGATAATTAAGGTTTGACCTCGCGATCAGCATATTCAAGTCATTCAAACCGGTTTCTCTAAAATAACCGTTACAGATACAGTTCTCACTCATCCACAAAAAAGATCTTCGAGAGTAGTTGCTCGACAGAAAGAATCTCTTACAATCAAAAAATCTATACTGCCAATAAGAATATTTTCAATGTGGGTTCTTCGTGGGATGGAATACACCTTGGGACCGGCTCTTTCTTTTGGAGAGAGAGAGAGAGAATTGAGGTTTAACGTCGCGTTCAACAATATTTCAGCTATATGGCGATGATCAAACAAAATTCTAAGTATTCCTGTTAACTCAGTAAACTAATGAGTTAAAACAGGTACAAACATTAAAATTTTGTACAACAAACCGATCTCTCTCGGATAATCTAAAGTACAATCTTCTTTCACTCGGCTATAAAGATCTTCCAGCGTAGCTGCTCGATAAAATGTATCTCTTACAATCTTAAAATCTATAAGAATATGTTTCACTGTGAGATCTTCTTGGTATGAACTACTCCTTGGGATGGGCTCTTTTTCAGTAAATGTTCGTGAGTTAATCGTGTATGGCCGATTCTACAACGTTTCTGGCTGTTCACATGAGTATAGCCTACAGTTTATTGAACTCGTGAAGTTTGTTGTTGTCCATAGCGTCCCAAAAAGGTTGAAACAAATTTCTTACATAAGCACAGATAGATGGTCTGAAATCGCTATATGGGATTCCAACAGGATCAAACTCATCATCTGGGGCTGCCTTGGCAGACTCAGTATTACATTTGATGCCAACGTGACTAGGCAACCAACTAAACACAATATCTATCTGTTGATCAAATCTGGTGTCATATAATTGTAGAATATTCAAGATGGTGGGATGAGTTGAATTTCCACTTTTAATTGCTTTAAGGCATCATAGTGAATCTGAGAATATGACATATTTTTTCCTTCTAGTGGATCCAATACCTTCTAAAGCTGATAATAGAGCTTTTGATTCTGCAGTGAAAATGGAACTTTTACCTGGCAGACGATATGTTTTAGTTTTGGAACTAAAGATAGTAGTACATGCTACTCTCTCACCATCTTTAGAACCATCTGTATAAATAGCCTGATGTGAACTGTATTTCTCTCTCAGTAGACCAAATTCTTGTGTGTACACGAGCTGGCTCGTGTCTGCCTTTTTATATTTAGTCAGTGAAATATCTACTTCTGGCGTGGCTAACTGCCATGGCGGAGTTGGCAAGAGCTCGTTAGGTAATAACACCAGCTGCTACAAGGTGTGGTTTCATACGGATTCCAAGAGGTGGAGTAATCGAGGGTTTGTGTGAATATAAATCTGCGTACTGAGGGTTGAAAACACAGTTATATGCAGGATTTGAGTGGTTCGAACGCAGTTTTGTGATATATTGCAGCGTTAATTTAATTCTCCGAAGTTCTAAAGGAAATTCATCCGCTTCGACATACAAACTTTCTTTAGGTGATGTTCTGAACGCACCGAGGCGAAGTTTTAGTCCTTGATGGAGAATAGGATCTAGCTTTGCCAAGTTTGACTTCCTTGCACCATTGTAAACAATAGAACCATAATCGAGTTTGGAAGGAACGAGTGATCGATAGAAATGAGGGAGAGTTTGCTGATCCCCCCCCCACTTATAGCTGGCAACTAGTTTCAACAAATCTAGAGCTTTCATGCATTTGGCTTTCAAGCAATTTATATGTGATTTGAATGTTAGTCGTTGATCACACAATATGCCTAGAAATTTGACCTCTTTTACTACTTTGTATTTCAGCTCCGTCTAATTTTAGTTCTGGATCTTTGTGCTGGAAATATTGTCTGCAAAAGTGTATACAATTTGTCTTAGCTCTGGAGAATTTGAAGCCATTGTCCAGACAACATTTCTGAATTCTGTTTAGACGAAGTTGTAATGTTCTCTCAATATTGTGTATACTTTTCCCACTACACGATATATTGAAATCGTCTGAAAAAAGTGCGCCATCAATTGATTTATTCAGAACTGCAGCCAAGCTGTTGATAATACTGCCCTGTGGGACACCCTGGTCTTGATGAAAATGATCAGACATAGCTGTACCCAAACGAATTTGGAATTGTCTATCATTCAAAAAGTTGGAAATAAAAATGGGTAAACGGCCTTTTAATCCCATCTTTTGAAGATCTTTAAGAATCCCGTATTTCCATGTAGTATCGTGGGCTTTTTCTAAATCAAAAAAGATAGAAACCACATGTTCGTTCTTGGCGAAAGCATTCTTAACATACGAATCTAATCTGACTAAATGATCAATGGTACTTCTATTTTTCCGGAAACCAGCTTGAATATCAGTAAGTTTCTTTTCAATTTCCAGATACCAAACAAGGCGATCATTTATCATGCGTTCCATTGTTTTGCAGACACAGCTAGTCAATGAAATCGGACGATAATTACCAGGGTCTGTATGGTCACGACCAGGCTTTGGTACTGGTATAACTATGGCATTGTGCCATGACGGAGGAAATACTTCTCTATACCAAAGTCTATTGAATATGCGTAATAGGATTTCTAGAGATGATTCCGGTAGATGTTTCAAAAGCTGATAATGAATATTATCAGGGCCTGCAGCAGAATCATGAGCTTTCGTGAGAGAAGCATGAAGTTCTTCAATTGTAAACGAAGCGTTATAGCCTTCATGGTTACCGGAGGTGAATTTAATTTCATTTTCTCTTCTCTTTTTTGGAAACTTTGAAATTTAGGTACATAATTTTCTGATGAAGAGTTTTTGGCAATTGTTTCTCCTAATTTATTTGCAATTTCTACTTTGTCAGTAATCACCTGATTTCCATCGTTGAGATGATGAACGCTGGACTTGGGGCTTTTACCTTTTATTCTTTGGATCATATTCCAAACTTTTGTTATTGGAGTAGGAGTATTTATCTTAGAAACATAATTTCTCCAAGAATCACGTTTATTCTGTTTCTCTTTCTGTTTCTACGAGCTTTAGCTCTTGTAACTTTGAGATCTTTCAAATTTTCAGGATTAGGATGTCGGCGGAAAAATCGTTCAGCCTTTTTCCTACATTTTCTTGCTTCTTTACAGTCATCATTAAACCAAGGTTTCTTAATATGTGCAACTCCTGAAGCTGTGGGAATGGTTTGGTTGGCTGTATAGGATCTGATACATCAGCGAAGGAGACTGATTCTAGTTTTTGTGAACAAAGATTTTCAAACTCGGGCCAGTTTGCTTTCTTGAAATTAAACCTTGTGAAATGAGGGTCATCAGCTGAATGAACAGCTTTTAGGACAGTGGGAAAGTGATCACTTCCACAAAGGTCATCATGAACAGACCAAGAAAATTCTTCAAGAATAGGAAGGTCGCAAAGTGAGATATCCAATGCTGAATAGGTTCTATGGGTCGAGGACAAATGTGCATAAGAACGATCATTAAAAATACACAAAGAATTATTTGATACAAAATTTTCAAGAATTTTACCTTTACAATTGTCTTCATTATCCCAGAGGATAAAAATCACCCATCATTAAACAAGGTTTGGGGAGCTGATCGTAAAGATCTTGAAGTTCATTGAGCCGTAGACTACCAGAAGAAGGTATGTACACCGTGCATAATGTGAAAACAGAATTCAAGGTAATACGAACTGCTACAGCTTGTAAATCTGTCACTAAATCAACAGGACTGTGTAAAACACCCATTTTAACCAATGTTGAAGAACCGCCTGTAGCTTTTCCATTTTCGTCTAAAGCGTAGGAATGATAAGGTGTGTATTGGCGAAATTTAAATTGATCTTTATCTGCTTTCTTCAGAAAGGTCTCGTTGAGACAAAAAGCTGATGGTTCATAATCTTGAGGTAATAATTGGAGTTCATTTAAATTTGGCCAAACTCCTCTGCAATTCCACTGTATGATAGTTGGTGGCTGAGTCATCTTTAGTCTGTAAATAGAAATAAAACACAAAACTGCCCAAGCCAAGATATATAAGGTTAGCTTAGACATTATATACGTTTTATTTTGGGTAATTCTTTTTGTCCTTTCTTATTTTTTTTCATTTGTTCTCTCTTGTCTTTTTCATTTTCCTTCTTATAATCTTCTTTCTCTCTATCTTGTACCAACAAGTCCTTCGACCTTTGCTTCAAGGAAGTCTCGCCTTTTAACGGGCGATCATTACAATCAAGATAGTCCTCATCTGAAAGCATGGGTGAATCGTTGGTAGGCGTGGGAGTAGATTAGGCTCTTTGCCCGATTTGATATCTATTGTATTCTCTTTTTTTCTTCTTTTTTTCTGATTCGAGGTAGCTTTATTACTACAAGACTGTTCACTACCTTCCTTTTCTGAGAACTCCTTCATTACTTCATCGTTTGGTGTAAAGTTTACATCTACACCGGAGTGAATAAGATTAATGAAGGAATCTACAGATTGCACAGGTGCATCCTGACCCGAAGCACTACCAATATCCGGTAAGTTGTCACCCTTCAATTCAACTTCCGGAGTTAATACTATGTCAACACTTTCAGTGTGATCAGAAATCGACTTCTGATCACCTGACTTGTGATCACCTGACTTGACTTCTACATCATCGCAAACCTCACTCTCACTGACATCTTCATCTTTCGAATTACAACCTTCATCCATCGCGTCATCGAGAGGATTTCTCATTGTTCCAGGCGGAGACTATCCTCTGATGACGTTCGGTGGGCTTGCCATCACGGCCTACAGTCTTCCACAAATCTATATAGTGCTGTTGTTTTTGCTGGAGAGCCTCGGCGGAAAGTTCTTTTCGAACTTCTGGGGGTGGAACAGGGCGAGAATTTGAGGAATCATCTTTTCCATCGTTAGCTGCGTGATCTTCAGAAACTTGTTTGGCCTTTGGACAGGTTTTTTTAAGGTGTCCTCCTGATGACAAATCAGGCATTTATTTTTCAAAGGATACCTCGAGTTCATATGATCTTCTGAACCACAAGTATAACATGTTTTTACTTGACCGTTATACCATACAGGAAGTCTCATACCTCCAATTAAAATAGAAGGAAGAGCACGTTTGAATTTCGTCATCCAAATTCTTCGAACTCCCGTCTCAAACTCTCTATCAAACGAATAGAACTCCTTTTGTACAGAGAGAACATCCCCATAAAACTCAAAAGCACTTTTGATCGCAGAATCTGGGAAATCGCATGGTCCTTTCATCTTTACTAGCAATTTCCCTAGATCTATTTCCTCAAAATGACCACGTTGATCTCCAACGCGAATACCTTCCAGCACTAGTCGGGTTTTGGCAATTTCATTTGCTAGTGTGACGTTCCACAGGGTATTTGATACCTGTACTAGACCTTTAAAGGTGAACTGCAAAGCTTTTAATTTTATCTAAATTGTTGCTTATATACATCTTGTCTTATGTGACATAACTTTTATACGTTTTTGGGGGCAAATATAGTTTGCAAAATTGTACTAATAACAATATTCAAGTTATCCTGTTATAAATCCGTCTTGAAAACTTGCATCGCTTGTCTCTCTTGGTTTGTAGAACGTTATGACGTTATAGTGGTCTCCTTCATTCAAGTTTTATTCAAATGTGACGTCATGCTACGTCGGATGAATGAACGAGGACCACTATAACGTCATGATGTTCCGAAAACAACGGGAGGCAAGCGATGACGTTTGTAAGTTCTGGCTCTCGGTATAAGTTTTGACTTCTCATATACCCAAAATAAAACAATAACCCACAGAACTATTACCACACATAATTCTAACAACTATAGAAGTTCTTGTTTTATGACATTTTAACAGAACATTGGAAAGCTTTTCAGTTCACCTTTAAGGACTTTCGGTCCTGATCCAACCGTGTCTTTTAATGCGCGATATATATCAATCGCATTAGCTTTCTCTAGATCTTGAAGTTGTAGGCTCAGTGACCTATCAAACTTTCTAAAGGCCCTAGTGAAAACAAAAAAAATCAAAGTCCCACTAGGGAATCTCGATACAACTACAAACTACAAATAGTAACACGCACAAACCCCAACAGTGTGCCCACAGAGTAAACATTGCCTACCCCCCCGGGGTAGCCTCACTCTAAAGGTGAAGGTGAAAACTATTTAAGCCGTACAACAATACACTCTCTCTGAACTTCGGGTCTCGGTCGAACAAGGAGCGAGAATTTAGGTTTAATGTCGCATTCAGCAATATTTCAGCTATATAGCGACGACCAAACAAAATTCTAAGTACGGTAATCAATTTAAAAACTCATGTCGGTCTAAACCTGGCCGTTGCTGGGTGATGCCGAGGAACAAAAGAACAGAGAACAAAAGACTCGCTCGATCTTGTACTCTGAGGGCTAGCCTTCAGTATACACCTTCAATATGTACATGTATTTAGCCTAGCTCAATATACGCAGATATGTGCAAATCGACCTAAGCCAAACTGAACGAAAAAAGAACCAGCCACAAACTTGATCAAGCCAACAAGGAAATATATATACACCAACAAAATACGAAATGTTTACAGACAGCGAACAAACAGAGAAGAGGGAGAGAGAAAAAACCACCGACCCTCTCGGTCACAAAGACCGAGACGGTAGTAATGGCAGATCTCTGCCTTCTCAAACCAGGCCAAACTGACTAAGTCAGAAAAACGCCCTGAACAGCAACAAACTGAGAAATAATTCTAAACTTTCACCACAGGTATTTGGCAAAAGTATTCACAAAATATATTACACAAAAATCAGAGCTAATATCAGCTGAAATCCGCAGAAATAGACAAATTTCTCGGAGCGAAGTGAAAACACGATTGACTCCCAATCTCTCTTCATCCGGGCCTCCCAGAGCCACATGACTTCATAGTATAGTCTTCCGGTCAACATATTCTAAAGCACATACCAAGAATCTAACGATTCGTGATATGTGTTGTATCTCAGCCTGTTCATGTGGCAACTTCGATGATATGACCACACGGCCCCAAGCACCGGCATGAGCTACAAATCTAGAGAGCTATGATGGAAATGCTCTGACAACTCGTATATTGATAATTGGTGAGCTGTTTCGCTGTGACAACTTGTACAATGAAGATTGGCGAGCTATATCGTCGTCAGATGAAAATGACGGCATTCAACACAAAAGACTAGTCTGTAAGGCCCGACGTCGACCCAGCATCAACTTTTCACAAATGCCAAAATATATCAAGGGACCAAAAAGGTCTGTACGTGGGGCGGGCCTCGGGGACGAAACCTTCACTCACAGAATCTCGCCATATATAGGTAAAAATTACAACACATATAAGGGAAGTGGTAAGAGGTACCGACATACTGCATTATCAGAATGATTATGGCATAGACTTGATAGAGGTGTGAGTGGGCGCATGGCGATAACCCAGAACAGCTTAGCCCTCTAGCCGAGATTTTCTAGCTTAAGGTGAAAAATAGTATTTTCTTATAGTAAAACATATATTAGGAAAAGGTTTCCATTCATGTTTTGGTACAGTTTTTAAACTATTGAGATGTGAATAAGTTTAAAAAATCACCATCTAAGTTAATTTTATTGATTATAAGAATATTCGCGGCAGTGATTTTATATTTATATTAAATACATATCACAATGGTGATTGAATCGCATATAACGGTTGGATTCGCATATGTGCAATGTTTGGTTTGACTATTGTCTCCCATAACATTTGAACTCTTTCATTTGGCGATAAAGCTCTTATCTGTGGCATTCAAAAACTTTCATGTCGACAGTGGAACAGACAGTGGGACCATGAAGGCAGAGCAAGTACGCATCCAGGCGAAATATGTCAACCCGAATATGAAGGATGCATATTCTGTAGACAAGCAATTCTTCATATCGTATACAGATGCATACATTGTGGAAGCCATCTGTCGATACTTTGGTATGGATGATCATCAATCAACTCCATCAGCCACCAAACTACACCCACATTATCTGGTTCCTGAAGAGAAGCTACATTGGATGCAGCGCCACTTTGAGTCATTGATGAAGGAGGGTGTCGGGAAAATTCTGTCTAAGAAACCAACACAAAGTAAACTTGGCAACACAAACATGAAATGACTACATCCAAATGACAGTTTTCCAGATGATGAAGCATTGTTTAATGGTATAGAATAGAATATCTGTATTGACATAGGCTCCATATCTGTTACCGGTATATGTATTTTACCATTTCAAATTAGTTTGGTAAAATAAGATGAACAGAACATACAAACATCATTATTCATTAGAAACAGCAGTCATTAAGTCTAGTAAATGTTACAGACTTGGTGTTTTATGAGCATTTGATATTATATATGCACAATAGTTACAGAATAATTTACATGCATTGTAAAAATAACCGGCAGACTTTTTATGTCTTTGATTTTATAATATATGAATATTTGGTATATTTCAGGAAAAATTATTCGTGAAACGGAAAAGGTGAAACTTCCCAAATGGTAAGCTGCTAAAACTCCACATTCTAGGGACTACCCCAGGTACCCCTGCAGAGAGAAATTTTGAGATTCCTTGTGCAGTAACTGATCACATGTTCAGAGGAAGATGCTCACCTGATGTTCTACAGTATGTTTGTTAATACATCTGGCAGGATCGACACCTGTTCGGACCACCCTAGTCATGTATATGTTTGTTTGCATGCTGAAGACAAATAAGTAAATAAATAAATAGACACGCATCTACATGTAGATCTACGAATGGAATATCTGGTGAAGGTCTACAAAAACATATCAAGAAGATGTATAACAATGAATCACAGGTCAACATACAGAGGAAATCAAGTTCAACACCTGCTGTTCGTGATATAGTTGAAAATTACTGTAGCAACTCTGATATCCTCACAAGGAGACCTATTAATGATGTACATGCAACCAATTCTATATGCGCCAAATCAGCCCATCAGGCTTCTGAAATTAATGATTTCATGAATACGTGTACAAAATCAGATCACCATATACTGCAATGAATGTTTTTGCTGAAAAAATTAATTCCAATTATGCCGGTGTTGAAAACCAATATTATTTGTACCAAATCAGCCTATCCGGTTTCCGAAATTGAGGATTTTGATAATAATGGTACTGATGATGTATGTACAAGGGCCATCCCAGTATGATGCCAGGTTTCTGAAAGTGGTGATTTTGTTAATGATATTAATCATAAGTGTGCCACACCAGTCTATCAGGCTTCTGATATTAATGATGTTATTTCAAATGGCAAGATAAGCTGCCAGGTTTCTGAAATCAATATATCTGTTTTTGGTGGTGTTGATCATATATGTACCAAATGGATCAGGTTTAAGAAATGAATCATGCTGTTCCAGCCGGAAATCCGAAATTAATAACTATTTGATTCATGTATTGACTCACGATTTGCCAGGCCAGGCTATGATGATTCCGAAATCGAGGGTGTTTAAGATATTGCTTGCATTGATGTCAAACCAGACAGTAAGGCTTCTGAAAGTATTGCATCTGTTATTGAAGATATTGACTTAGAAAGTAACAAAGCAGCATATCAGGTTCCGGAAATTAATTGCTCAATTTCTGGAAGAGACCAAAATATCGGGACATTAACATGTAAGGATTCAACAACGATTTACTACCCTATTAGTGACCCTGCAGTATTGAGCCATGTCCACTGTTTCGAAGTACTAGATTTCAGTCCATTTTTGTTTGATGTTTACTTCTTAGTAACCTTCACCATCCGAAGCACTATCGCCCAGTCATGGTGATGTCATCTTAGTTGATAATTTCTTTCTAAATAGGGTCTATACTGGTCATAAACCTGAAAACGTCTGTGGAAAATGGAATGTAGAGAAGGGACAAGGAGAGAGAGAGAATTAAGATTTAACGTCGCATTCCGCAATATTTCAGCTATATAGCGACGATCAAACAAAATTCTAAGTAATCAATTTAAAAACTCGGTAAACTAATGCCTTAAAACAGGTACAAACATTAAAATTTGTACAACAAACCAATCTCTCTCAAATAATTTAAAATACAATCTCCTTTCACTCTGCTAAAAAGATCTTCCAGCGTAGCTGCTCGATAAAAAGTATCTCTTACAATCTTGAAATCTATGCAGTCTATGAGAATATGTTTCACCGTGAGATCTTCATGGCAAGGTATACACCTTCGAATCCGCTCCTGTTTTAGTAAATATTCATGAGTAAATCGTGTGTGACCGATCCTACATCGTCTAATCATGGCCTGGTCGAAACGTTTATGACTGTTCAGATGCGTATAACCAACCATTTTTTTGAACTCGTGAAGTTTGTTATTATCCATAGTATCCCATAAAGATTGGAACATCTTTCTTACATAAGCGCAGATAGATGTCTGAAATCGCTGTATGGGATTCCAACAGGATCAACTTCTTCATCTAGAGCTGCCTTAGCCAATCTGTCAGCTTCAGTGTTGCCTTTGATGTCAACGTGACTAGGCACCCAACAAAACACAATATCTATCTGTTGATCAAATCTGCTGTCTTATAGTTGTAGAATTTTCAAGATGGTAGGATGAGTTGAATTTCCACTTTTAATTGCTTTAAGGCATGATAGTGAATCTGAGAATATGACATTTTTCCCCTTCTAGTGGATCCAATACCTCCTAAAGCTGATAATAGAGCTTTTGCTCCTGTAGCAAATATGGAACTTCTACCTGGTGGACGACATCTTTGAGTTTTGGAGCTAAAGATAATAGCATATGCTACTCTGTCACCATCGTTAGAATCATTGGTATAAATAGCCTGATGTGATCTGTATTTTTCTCTCTGTAGACCAAATTCTTGTGTATACAGAGCTGGCTCGTGTCTGCTTTTTTATATTTCGCCGGATTGACTTGGAGATTTTACCTTTTATTCTTTGGATCATATTCCAAACTTTTGTTATAGGAGTGTGCGTATTTATCTTAGAAACATAATTTCTCCACGAATCACGTTTATTCTGTTTCATGCTTCTCCGAGCTTTAGGTCTTGCAACTCGGAGATCTTCATATTTTCAGGATTAGGATGTCGGCGGAAATATCGTTCAGCCTTCTTCCTACATTTTCTTGCTTCTTTGCACTCATCATTAGACCAAGGTTTCTTAATATGTGCAACTCCTGAAGATGTGGGAATGGTTTGGTTGGCAATTTCTATCAACATATCTGAGAATAACTGTATAGGATCTGGTACATCAGCGAAAGAGACTGCTTGTAGTTTTTGTGAACAAAGCTTTTCAAACTCGGGCCAGTTTGCTTTCTTGAAATTAAACCTTGTGAAATGAGGGTCATCAGCTGAATGAACAGCTTTTAGGACAGTGGAGAAGTGATCAGTTCAGGTCATCATGAACAGAGCAAGAAAATTCTTCAAGAATAGGAAGGTCGCAAAGTGAGATGTCTAATGCTAAAATGTTCCATGAGCTGAGGACAAATGTGTATAAGAACCATCATTAAAAATACACAAAGTATTATTTGATATAAAATTTTCAAGAATTTTACCTTTACAATTGTCTTCATTATCCCAGAGGATATTACGACCGTTAAAATCACCCATTATTAAACAAGGTTTCGGGAGCTGATCGTAAAGATCTTGAAGTTCACTAAGCCGGAGACTACCAGAAGAAGGTATGCACACTGTGCATAATGTGAAAACAGAATTCAAGGTAATACGAACTGCTACAGCTTGCAAATATGTCACTAAATCACCAGGACTGTGTAAAACACCAATTTTAACCAATATTGAAGAGCCGGCTGTAGCTTTTCCATTTTCGTCTAAGGCGTAGAAATGATAAGGTGTGTATTGGCGAAATTTAAATTTATCTGCTTTCTTCAGAAAGGTCTCCGTGAGACAAAAAGCTGATTGTTCATAATCTTGAGTTAATAATTGGAGTTTATTCAAATTTGGCCAAACTCCTCTGCAATTCCACTGAATGATAGTTGGTGACTGAGCCATTTTTAGTCTGTATGAAGTGATATAGAAAACTGCCCAATCCAAGATATATAAGGTTAATTTATCGAATGTCGTTTCATCTTTGGGTAATTCTTTTTTACCTCTCTTTTTAGTTTTTATTTGTTCTCTCTCATCTGTTTTACTTCTCTTCTGATTAACTTCTTTCTATCTCTCTTGTCACAACAGGTCCTTCGACCTTTGGTTCAAGGTAGTCTCGCCTTTTAACGGACGATCATTACACTCAACATACTCCTCATCAGAAAGCATGGATGACTCGTTGGTAGGAGTGGAGGTAGTATCGATTATTTTAGGCTCTTTGCCTGTTCCGCTATCTAGGGAATTCTCTTTCTCTTCCTTTTTGTGATTCGAGGTAGCTTCATTACTACAAGACTGTTGATTACTTTCTTCCCCTGTCGGTGTAAAGTTTACATCTACATCAGAGTAAATAGGATTAATGAAGGAATCCACAGACTGCACAGGTGCATCCTGAGCCGACACACGACCAGTATCCGGTAAGTTGTCACCCTTCAATTCAACTTCCGGAGTTATTACTATGTCAACCCTCTGTCTGATCAGAAGCAGACTTCTGATCATCTGACTTCTGATCACCTGTCTCGGCATCCACACCACCGCAGACCTCACTATCTTCCGAACCATAATCTTGCTCCCTCTCATCAAGGAGAGACTCATAGTGGTTTGAGGTTTTCTCGGTCTCTTTTATGGACTATCTCCTGATGACGTTTGGTGAACTTGCCTACAGTCTCCCATAAGTCTAGAGCTTGATGTTTTTTTCCGCTGGAGAGTCTCGCCGTAGTCCCTTTCGAACTTCTACGAGCGAAACAGGGCGAGGACCGGAGGAATCTTCTCTTCCATTGTTAGTTACGGTATCTCCAGGAACCTTTTTGACCTTTGGACACGTTTTTTTTAAAGTGTCCTCCTTCATGACAAATCAGGCATTTATTTTTCAAAGGACATCTCGAGTTCATGTGATCTACTGATCCACAAGTATAACATGTTTTACTTGACCGTTATACCATATAGGAAGTCTCACCTCCAACTAAAATAGAAGAAGGAATAGTACGTTTGAATTTTGAGATCTAAATTCTTCGAATTCCTGTCTCAACCTCTCTATCAAACGAATAGAACTCTTTCTGTATAGAGAGAACATCACCATAGAATTCAAATGCAGTTCTGATCGCAGAATCTGGGAAATCGCATCGTCCTTTCATACTAGCCACTTCCCTGAATCTATTTCTTTAAAATGACCACGTTGATCTCCAACACGAATGCCTTAGGCGAATTTTGGGAATTTCATTTGCTATTGTGACGTCCCACAGGGTATTTGTTACCTGTACTAGACCTTTAAGGACTGGCCGTCCTGATCCAACAGTGTTTTTTAATGCGCGATATATATCAATCGCATTAGCGTTCTTTAAATCTTCAAGTTTTAGGTTCAGTGACCTATCAAACTTTCTAAAGGCCATAGTGAAAAAAAAATTCAAAGTCCAACTAGCGCGAATCAATACAACTACAAATAGTAACACGCACAAACCCCAACAGTGTAGCTACCCACAGAGTAAACATTGACTATCCCCCGAGGGAGCCTCACTTCAAAGGTGAATACTATATATAACCAGTGCAACAAAACACTCTCTCTGAACCTCCAGACCGAACAATAGCCCCGTTCTAAACCTGGTCCGTTGCCGGGTAATGCAGAGGAACAAAAGAACAGAGAACAAAGGACTCGCTCAAACCTGTATTCTGAGGGCTAGCCTTCAGCATACGCTTGAAGTATGTACATGTACTTAGCCTAGCTCCATATACGCAGATATGTGCAAATCGACCTAAGCCAAACTGAACGAAACAACTACAAAATAGACGAGCCAACAAGGAAATATATACACTAGCTGAATACGAAATATTTACAGACAGCGAACAAACAGAGAAAAGAGAGACAGAGAAAAAAACTACCGACCCTCTTAGTCACAAAGACTGAGACTGCTAGTAAATATATTTATTATTGGTACGGAGCTCGAATTGATATGCTAATGCGTGTGTAGGCTCCGTGGAATAAGAATAGGCTAATATGACTGGGTATGTCATGCTAATGTGCAATATGCAAATGAGGTTAGGTGGTGAAGAGATAACATATAAAAGAGACTTGTGTGAAGGTGATCTTCATCGAAGCCCAGCCAGCTCCGACCGCGCGTACTGGTTTACCATTTATTCACTTCTGTCTGTGTTTGTCCACGTTTACAGTATGAAATCTCTATATACCGGTAACATACCCGTTGATTTTCCATCGTGACTGGCCCACTGGGGAGCGAATATACTTGCCTACAGGAGCCCTTTCTGATGTCGTTTATTGAACTGAGAAAATTCATCGCTGCTCGCAAAATATGGATAAGTATTTCTCTTATTACGGCTTCTTTCTATTATGGTTTGGATTCTAAGCATTTGTGTTATTAGACTAATTATGTTTCGTTAATTTTTTCCAATTCATGCTCATGTTATATCGGCTAACTTAGCAGTTTGTTTCCTGTGTCTAACGTCGAATATGTAATATGGTAATGGATTTGGCTAAGTTCTTGTTAAGATTACCTGGTGATTACTTTATATTGATCCATTTCTAGCTAATCTATCTAGATCACAGTATTCCATAATCAATTTTCTCTTGTTTTGTGTATTGTCATTTGGATGTTGATAGTGAAATTTAACGTCGCCTTACATAAACCATTTTCCTTTTTGGCAGACTGTACTGAACAGCATTACGTGAAGGCCGCTCCAGGAGAGGAGGATGTTTCCTGTACCGATCACTTTACATCGTGGCTAAGCCCTGTTACCAGCGACCGGTTGATCCGATAAGTAAACTTATTGTTCGCATGATTTCATTCTGTAATGTATTTGCTTAGTCTGCATAATGTAGTGTTGCGTATAGTCTTGTGGGTCATATTATCGACCATTAAATTCCACGACATTCGGCAAAAATAGGCCTCTTGCCAACCATGTGCCAGACGGATTGCAATGGTTTTATTTAGATCCGACCTGCAACCTGGTGCTATGCTAGTTGAGCGTGACCTGTTGTCAGTTGTGTACTAGAGATTTTATATATAATCTGTCCATAACCTGATTTATGCGATTTCTGTAACCAATATTGTCGCTACTATGGGTGAAATGCCTACTACTGTTAGGCAGATAAAATTTGATCCAGTTATAATCCTTTGCGCTGTGCGTTTAACACCTTCTGCAATTTTGCCACTTAGGATTTTATTTCCTGTGGTTTTAAATGGAAAATTGTCCGAATAGGATCTATTAGAATAGGATCGATGCTCTGGTTTTTTCTCATTAGTATTTTGACAGATCTATTTGTTTTTGTTTCATATAGACCCGATTGCGTAGAAGGATCAACCTGTTGGTCAAAGTTGGGTTTATTTTTGACGATCGTCGTAAGAAATAATAAATGTCGCTAGTAAGAAATCTCGTACCGTAGCTATTATTTTGCTGCTAGTCCCCAACGCGTTGTATGGAAGACTGGTCCACGTAAAGCGTAGGCCTTGCGATCCTATTTTTCTGCCACAAGATTGAATTTCCGGATTAAAACTTTAAAGAAGAAATCGCTATTTTATGTTCTAGTGCTAAGGTAATAACCCCTGGGCAATGCCGCTATAGTGGATGAAGTATACTTCATGGTCCTCTTTATAATTGGTGTTCTTCTCGGTTGTATTTCATTATCTGTGATTTGGTGAACTATTGCAGCAATTGTGCGATCTGGTTGGTCGCCTTTGAGAAGAGTAGTGACTGTGTTCAAAGCTGTTAAATGATAGGTTTTGAAGGCTTTGCCTTCTATTCGCCAGTACTTGGCAGTGTTGCCGTATAGCCGGTACTTCTCAGTGTTGAGAGAGCCATGCTCTCGGCTTGTAATACTTCACATTAAATGTTCGAGTGAATGTTACCAAATAATGACCGCCAGTACAGTTTGGGGGATACTGGTGATAATTCATGTTTGTAGACTAACTTGATCAGCTGTATTGGTTTTAAGTGGGAGATTCTTTTTATTGCAGCCAGTTTAGAAAATCTTTTTAATCAAAGTGGAAAGATTTGATTTTAAGTATTTGGGAGCTGTTTATTACAAAATATATATATATATAAATAAACTGTATGAAACAGGTCTTTTGTGTGGTCTGCCACTTCAAGATTGATTACTTACCTTATTGCTGAATGTGATGTTAAATCGCACTCTTTTTTTTTTATGGTATTGAGTAGGACCTTATATTTTGAAGTCTGCTTCCTTGCTGGTTTAGACAGACCATGTGACGTTGAATTAAGAACAAGTTGAAAATTCTTTTATTATATTGATTAAATATACAGCAACTTGCGCTGTTTTGTTCCGCATTGTCGTTTTCGTTAATAAGTATATGGAAGGATTAACCGAGTATGTGTTTAGAAAAGCTAATCTGTTTGTTGTGGTGCTATTAAAGTCGGATTGAATCTTTGCTGCTGTTTGGCTACCCAAGCGTTTCCAAAAAAAAAAAAAAAAAAAAAAAAAATTATTTTTGTGTTAATTTATTAGTGATTGTTCTATTCGAAGTAAGCTTAAACCTGGGGAAAATTTTTGAAAGCTCTACATTTTTATCTTCGCAGTAGAAGGGATTTGTTGTTTTGTAATGTGCTGAAGGGCAGAGGAGTTCCTTTATTTTCTTAAGTACTAAAGGGCAGATAATTGGCAATAACGGCCGTATGGCGGTCAGTTATATATTTTATTTTGACAAATTCCCTTGTAGAAATAAAGTAAAGAAATCATGCAAATAGTGATGGAGCATTTGAATAGATCTGCATGGACTTCTTAATTCTTTCAGGATGAATGGCTGCCGAATGGCATCTGTCAGCAAATGGTAGTTGAATATATTTTATTGCTCTGGTTTCTAATGTGAAGAACAGCTGACTGGCAGCAATCAGTCTGAATGGCAGCGAACAGCCGAATGGTGTAAAGAGCCGAATGGTGTAAAGAGCCGAATGGCAGTAAAGAGCCGAATGGCAGTAAAGAGCCGAATGGCAGTAAGAGCCGAATGGCAGTAAAGAGCCGAATGGCGTAAAGAGCCGAATGGCGGCTCGCCGAATGGCAGTAAAGAGCCGAATGGCGGCTCGCAGAATCATAGTAAAGAGCCGAATGGCGGCTCGCCAAATGGCAGTTAAGAGCCGAATGGCGGCTCGCCAAATGGCAGTTAAGAGCCGAATGGCAGTAAACAGCCGAATGGCGGTTGGTAGAAAATTTGCTTATGGTACCGGATTGGTCTTAAATAGTCGGACGGGCAATAGATCCGATTCTGTTTCATCTTGATGAAAAGAAGCAGTTTTGATGTTGCGTTTTCATTATTTTATGTAAGCGATAGGTCAAATTGACGGCAGGTATTACTTTTGAACGATATTAGTATACACCCATCTACTAGCGATGGCAGAACGATTACCTAGAGGTTTTATTGCTAACAGTCGAACGGGAAGTTTTGTTTTCTGAAAGTAATCTAGAGAAAATGCCTGTTTACCTAACATAATTTTCTTTCGGATTTGGAGAAAGATAGAATTCTCAAAGCGGTTGCATGCTATCAGTTATGATTACCATTTTCGAGGTTTCGAGCGTAACCTTTCTGGTCTGTCTTTGTCGATCGAAGGAGGTCGGGCTTCACGGCTCCGGCTATTCTGTGGTGAATAAAAAACTGAGATTTATGAGAGCGTCTGTTGAAATGATAAATAATTTGTGTTCGTTTGAGTCCGACGAATTAGAACATAAATATATTTATTATTGGTACGGAGCTCGAATTGATATGCTAATGCGTGTGTAGGCTCCGTGGAATAAGAATAGGCTAATATGACTGGGTATGTCATGCTAATGTGCAATATGCAAATGAGGTTAGGTGGTGAAGAGATAACATATAAAAGAGACTTGTGTGAAGGTGATCTTCATCGAAGCCCAGCCAGCTCCGACCGCGCGTACTGGTTTACCATTTATTCACTTTATTAAGAGTGAATATGAGCAATTTATACTAACAATGTGTTCATCAGTAAAACTGTAAATATAGTAAACAGTGAAATATTCAATGATTGAGAATATCGTTAAAAATATATATATCTCTTATGAAATGTGTACATATTTATCTCCTTATGTCGCTCTGTAAAGCGAGTTTCAATGAAAAGGTTCTACTTCCACGAGAACGATGAACGATGAAAACCATTGATGCAGACATGGTCATGTCTATTGTTTAAAAAGTTGCTTCTTCGTCTTTTGCAGACGCTGGCCTGGATGGCATCATCAAAGTGGTTTAAATTGTCATGGCTGATTTATGCCAAAACCTGCTTTATGCATGTAGATTGTATGCACGGAGGGGTGGAGTTCCGTCACCTCGGCTGGAGATGCTTGGCGCACTGCTACGGACACAGGTTTTCAGAGTTTTTACACGCTATTTTATCTCTGTTTTTGCCTGGGCGGCGTCCAGTGTCGATGAAGGTTACTCCATAGGGTTTTTAAAAAAAAAAAAAAAAAAAAATCTGATCTCAATCGTATTTCCCATCATTCATGGTATACCGACATGTACTGCGCGAGGTCGGGCTTCACGGCTCCGGCTATTCTGTGGTGAATAAAAAACTGAGATTTATGAGAGCGTCTGTTGAAATGATAAATAATTTGTGTTCGTTTGAGTCCGACGAATTAGAACATAATGGCAGATCTCTGACCTCCCAAACCAGGCCAAACTGACAGTCAGAAAAACGTCCTAAACAGCCAAAAAAACTGAGAAATAATTTCAAACTTACACAGATATTTGCCAAAAGTTTCCACAAAATATATTACACATAAATCAGAGGTAACATCAGCTGAAATCCACAGAATTAGACAAATTTCTCGGAGCGAAGTGAAAACACGTCCGACTCCCGACCTCTTTACATCCGGGGCCCTGCTGATACTGATCATCTTGAAAGCGCTGATACGGGGGATGCATATCTCACTGAATATGACTATTTTTATCGTATTGATGTGGCAGCTGATCTCAGTGATCAAACTGCAAGTGACAGTGATCTGGACAGAACTCTTGGCGATGGTGACTATTTTCACGAGAAAGCAGAGCTATCCAATCCACTAGCTGAATGGGCTCCCAAATTTCAAATTCCTCAAACTGCTATTTCTTCTCATCTGCAAATCTTGCGTGATATTCATCCTAATCTTCCAAAAGACCACAAAACACTACTGTACACAGCAACAAAATACGTTGTCAGTGATAATGCTCGGGGGTTCATATCACTTTGGCATCAGATCATGTTGATCCAAAGCACTGCCTATGGATGCAGCTGGTGCTGATACACAGACTCTAACATTGATGGTCTCCCCGTATTCAAAAGTTCCAGTACTCAGTTCCCGCCCATATCGAGTAGAAATATTGGTCTCTTCGTTACTAAGCCTTTCGTCATTGGTTTTTATTGTGGCAATCGGAATTGCATTGGAAATGTTGCAGACTGCCTTGAGGAATTTGTAACTGAGATGCAATAACTACAGCTGAATGGGCTTCAACTTGAAGATTTTAATGATCTTTTGGGTGCGAAAATAGCAGGCATAGTGTGTGCACCTGCTCGTGTTTTTGCCAAGCAGATCAAAAGGCACAGTGGATACCACGGTTGCGACAAATGCACTCAAAGAGGGGTACGGGTAGCGAAAATGACATTTCTTAGTATTGATTCCCCCTTTAAGAACAGACATTCAATTTGATGAGATGACTGATGAAGCTCACCACCATGGACCTTCTCCCCTGAATTATATCTCAAGTCTTGGAATGATAACTCGGTTTACAGTGGACTTCATGCATCTTGTTTCCGTAATTTGCCTAATCAGGCTGTGGATGAAAGGTCCCATTGTCAACCAATGTAGAATAGTAGCAAATGTAATCAACTTCATATCAGATAATTTACTGATGTTTCGAAGATTCTTGCCTCGGGAGTTTGCTAGAAAATCCAGATCTCTGCTTGAATGGATAAGTGGAAAGCCACAGAATTTAGACAGTTTTTACTATACACTGGGTCTGTTGCACTCAAAGATAAATTGTCTTCTGGAATATATTGCAATGTATTGTCTAGTAAGCACAGTCTATTGCAGATCACATTGTGACTATGCACATGATATTTTGTGCCTGTTCACTAACAATTTGGGAACCTTTATGGGAAAGATATGCTGGTGTACATGTCCTTGTGCATCTGGCTGGAAAATTTGGCCCATTAGACTCATTTTCTGCTTTTCCTTTTGAAAGTTTCGTGGGTAGAATTACAAAAATGATTCGCAAGCCCAGTTCAGTAAATTATTCGGAGGCTGCCAAAAACGAAAGTTGCATCAAAAGAAAACAACATCAGGATCCACCATTTGCCAATGTTTTAAACAGTTTAAAGAAATTATATACGAAAATCTGTATTTCTCCACAGACCGAATTGATAACTGTATTTAAGTTGGATTTAGATATGGTCTCATCCAAAATGTTTTGTCGTCCGATCTCGTCACGAAAATCATTTTATTGTTTGAGCGATTCAGGATGTGGACAAATTTCTTCTCTTATCCCCTAGATTCATCAGATCTTGGAATGTTGACAGTATCTCAAATTAGTGGCAGGTTAGAAAATCTGTCGTGTTGCCATTCGAGGAGGAGTGAGTGAGTGAGTGAATAGAGTTTAACGTCGCTTTCAACATTTTTTCAGCTATATCACGACGGGGAAGGGAGGGGAGGGGGAGGGGCAGGGGTACCTACTTGTAACAGAGCAGATCTAATGCTGCCATTTTATAGTGCTGTCCTACTGAAATATCATGCCGTAGGCAGACATGACACCCCACTCAGTCACATTATACTGACACCGAGCGAACCAGTCCTTGTTCTATCCTCTTAATGCTGAGCGTAAGCGAGGGAGCAACAAGTTCCATTTTTCAAGTCCTAGGTATGACCCGACATGGGATCGAACCCAGTACCTACCGCTTACGAGGCCGACGCTCTAACCATTAGACCACCGCAGTGCGTTCATTCGAGGAGGAATGTATCATTCCAATACATCCGTTGCTTCGAATTTCAAATGATCAACATTTTTTATTCTAATTTCAAACTCAAGGATGAATGATTAAAATATTGTTATATTTGATTTTTAAGAAAAGAAAAATCCTGAAAGATTTGGGGGGGCAAATTTTTAATTGATTACATGCAGGGTGTTAGCGGAGATTCAAAACCCGTCTTTAATTCAATTGTCTTCATGTTCTTTGGTCGATTTCCAAGTTGATAAGTTTTAATGTAAAGGTGCTCTAGACGAATAGCTAAATATATATTTCTTCCATATAACAAGGTCCCCTCACAGGTATAGCGATAGTGAGGACTCGTGCGGAAGAGGCCTGCTCCAGTTGGATCGCAGCTTCCTTCGCTTCAACAAAAGGGACTTGGCCTTCTCAGGGAAAGAAGTATTTGTCTTCCAACCAATCATAACGACATACCAAAAGTATACTGGACTCCCAAAATGCATAAATCACCATACAAAGCTAGATTCATAGCTGGTTCTAGAAGCTGCACCACCAAGCTTCTTTCAACCCTGTCGACGAGGGCCCTTCAGAAGGTAAAAACATTTTGGGAAAGGTATTGCGCCACTATTTCTAAAAAACTCTGGCGTTGAATGTATGTGGATATTGATATTGAAAAAAGAAAGAGAGAGAGAAGACAGAGGAAAGATTAGAAAAAGAAATAGAAATATCAGAGAAAAAGATCGAACAAGATTTTACAAATGTAAGTATAAGCGTTTTAAACTCGTTGAGTGAAATAAAGGCAGAGTTAGCAGAAGTCAGAGAACTGCAGGTAAAGGGAAGTATAGCTAGGGCGAAGGCAAATTGGGCAGAGCTAGGGGGAAAACTAACCAAATATTTTCTCGGATTGGAAAAAACAAATTACACAAATAAGCTAATGACTAATTTGAAATTAGATAATGGAGATGACATTTTTGATGGTGAAAAGATTAGAAATGAACAAAAGCTTTATTATGAAAATCTCTACAGCAGAAAGGAACAAGCTGACTTAGTGAATATTAGAGCAACTTTAGATTCTCTAGATATACCATCGCTGAAAACCAACGAAGCAATGAAACTGGAGGGCCTTATTACATATGAAGAATTAAACACAGCTTTAAAAAACACTAAAAATGAAAGAAGTCCCGGGCTGAGCGGCTTTCCTGCTGAATTTTATAAAATGTTCTGGCGGGATCTTGGAAAGTTCGTACTACGCTGTATCAACTCAGCGTAGGAGAAAGGTGAACTTTCAATAAATCAAAGGCGAGGAGTGCCTGCCAAAACCAGGAAAACCGAGAAATCTTCTCAAGAATTGGAGACCAATTACTCTTTTAAACGTTATATACAAACGTGCGTTGTCGTGCATTGCAAATAGATTGAAACTAGTTCTTGATAAGCTCATTCACGAAGACCAGAAGGGATTTATCCAAGGAAGATACATTGGGGAAAACATAAGACTGGTATATGACCTAATGCTAGAGACGAAACTGAAAAACATACCAGGCCTATTACTACTTGTGGATTTTGAGAAAGCCTTCGACACCGTGTCCTGGACTTTTCTCGACGAAGTTCTCAAATATTATAACTTCGGAGAGTCTATTCGACGATGGATTCGTACCTTCTATAAAGATATCCAAACATGTATCGGACAAAATGGACATCTGTCTCCGTTTTTTTATAACACCCGTGGATGCCGACAGGGTGACCCAATCTCACCGTACTTATTTTTACTTTGCGCCGAAATCTTAGGAATAATGATACGCTCAGACAAAACTATAAGAGGAATCAAACTTGGAAAAACAGAGTTTAAGATAAGTCAATACGCAGATGATACTCAGCTAACCCTTGACGTTTCAGAAAGCTCCCTCAGGGAGTCATTAGACATCCTAGATCGCTTTTATAGTATATCTGGGCTTAAAATCAATGTTGAGAAAACAAAGGCCGCATGGATTGGCTCACTGTCTGGATCAAATATCAAACTATGCGAGGATGTAAAACTGGATTGGGCAACGAATTTCAGTATGCTTGGGGTAGAATTCTCGACAACTAATTTTAATGAAATATGGAAGATAAATTATTTAGCAAAACTAGAACGGTTAAAAACAGAACTGAATAGATGGAAGCTTAGAAATTTAACACAGTTAGGAAAAAATACCGTTATAAAATCTTTAGCGCTATCTAAACTTACTCACCTCTTTCTTGCCTTGCCAGACCCACCTGATCAGTTTATCCAAGAACTAAATTCTCTTCTATTTAAATTTATTTGGAGCGGGGGAAATGATAGGATCAAAAGATGTGTAATAACTCAAAGCTATAAAAGCGGAGGTCTTAGAATGGTAAATGTAAAGAACTTCATCCATAGTCTTAAAATATCGTGGATACGCCGACTACTCACACAGAATAAAAAATGGTCTGATATAATTAACCAAAATCTGACTGAAACTCCATGTGTATGGGACGTCGGAAGCAATTATATTACGGAAGTCACCTCATCCGTAGAAAATCCCTTTTGGAAACATGCGTTTGAAGCTTGGGGTGAATTACGAAAAAAACTTCGACCTACTTTTATCAAGGACATTATGGACGAACCACTTTGGTACAATTCAAATCTAAAGCAGTCGCTTTTTATCAAAGACTGGTATAAAAAAGGTATTATAAATGTGAGGCACATTTTGGATCGTAAGGGAGAATTTATCAAATTTGATGAACTGAAAAAAAAACACGATCTAAAAGGAACCTGTTTAGATTATATGAGACTACTTAAATCCGTTCCAAAGGAATTTAAAGATCTAATAGCCAAAGAATCGCTATATATTGAGCCAGAACAATCTTGAATCACAGATTAAGTGGGAGGAAGTTTACAAGAGCAATTTTGATAGTACAAAGGAAACGAAACTTCGGGATATGCAGTATAGAATTTTACAAAGCACAATTTGCACAAACGCATTTTTACATGTAATAGGGAAAAGGGATGATAATATTTGCTCCTATTGCAATACAGCAAAAGAATCGGCTGAACACTTATTTATATTCTGCCCCGTCGTACGAAAACTTTGGACAGAGATTGAAAAATGGCTAGGCGAAACTTTAAATATACAATGTTCTATAACAAGTGACAAGATAATATGTGGATGGGGTATGCAACAGCAATTGTTGAATACATTAATGATAATAACTAAACGATATATATACAACAATAAATTCAAGAGCTCAACTTCGAGCACTAAAGCTCTTGTAAATAAATTTAAGAACCAATATAATATTGAAAAGTATACTTCCTCCGTATACAATACTGCTGATAAATTTCGTGAAAAATGGCTTTTGGTTCAACACTATTTTGAAACGTAACAACATGTACTTGCCATAAATTGTGTGCATATAGAACCATCAACCACATACCCATCTTCTTGAGTTTCAACACGGCCCATTCCAAGTCCAAATTAGGCTAATATATAATGGCACAGATATGTTGTATGTATTACGTATGTTTTGGGTGTTATTTATGTATATCATTTGTATGTGTCTAGATGTGCGTATTTGTTCATAATTTGCATCATACTGCTATTATGTCATGTATGTTACGTGTACATATTTAAAGGAATAAAAAAAGAAAAAAAAAAGATATTGAAAAATTCAAAAAAAATGTGCTACGGAAGAACTTGATGCTGAAGGTCACATACCGTACAGACATGTATCCACATGGGATTTCTCGACTCGCTGTACTACAATCCCTCAACAGGACTTTATTGGCCGTTTAAGTTCATTATTGGTGTCGGTGTTCAAGAAAAGTAATCATAGATATATTAATGTCGGAGGGCATAAAGCATTCTTTAGCTCTACCACATACAACAGATAGCATTCATGGGATGTTCCTTTGTTTATAGAGTTGCTTGAATTTCTCATTAAAAATATCTATGTGAAATTTAGCAACAATATATCAGCAGCATATAGGTATTCCAATGGGTACAAATTGTGCACCCCTGTTGGCTGACCTGTATATATTCTCTTATGAATATGACTAAACGCAGGCGCTTTCAAAAACCGATCCATTCAAAGCCCGTTCCTTCTCATTTACCAAACGCTAAATAGGCGATCTTCTCGCTGTGGATAATCCCTATATAAATGACGCAGTGAAATATCCAACTTCCATGGATTTGAAGGGAACTACAGATAGCCATACAGGCACATCATATTTAGATCTATATCTCTATAGAAATGTAGTGGGCATTCTATCTGGTCGACTTGATGATAAAAGAGATGATTACAATTTCGACATCTTAAGCTATCCCTTTCTGGAGAGTAATATTCCAGTGAGACCTGCATATGGCGTATACATATCTCGCCTAGTAGCCTTTGCTAGATCCTGTGTTTAATGTGACGATTTTAATCAACGGCACAAAACATTGTTGCTGTAACTCCGATTAACCCGGGGCTAGGGGCCGTATGAACCTATGTACTTCAAGATCCTCATATGAACACTCCCAATCAAAGCGTGACTGAGATACATCATTCTCTAGATGACTACTTTACACCGATTATTATGGATTAAGAATACTGATCAGCGATACGGATTTTATAGTTTTGGAACATCATGTCTTGTCGGCATCATTGAAAACTATTGACGGTTTCCCTCTTGCAGGAAACTAGCCTATGTTAATGTTATACAATGATTGTCTTTTTGAAGACCGCACTGCGGTGGTCTAATGGTTAGAGCGTCGGCCTCGTAAGCGGTAGGTACTGGGTTCGATCCGAGGCCGGGTCATACCTAAGACTTGAAAAATGAAACTTGTTGCTCCCTCGCTTACGCTCAGCATTAAGAGGATAGAACAAGGACTGGTTCGCTCGGTGTCAGTATAATGTGACTGAGTGGGGGGTCATGTCTGCCTACGGCATGATATTTCAGTGGGACAGCACTATAAAATGGCAGCATTAGATCTGCTCTGTTACAAGTAGGTTCCCCTGCCTCTCCCCTTCCCCACCCTTCCCTTCCCCGTCGTTAAATAGCTGAAAAAATGTTGAAAGCGACGTTAAACCATATTCACTCACTCACTCACTCACTTGTCTTTTTGAATTTGGTGCTAATACTGTTGTGTGGAATATGGAATAGGTATTTGGATTATGGACGCGGATATTCTTTAATGGACGACGGCTGAATTATGAATGACGGACTATACGCTTGTAATAGGACATGCTGGATCAGCAAATGACAGATTCACAGTCGTACACACCACTGGTGACACACCACTGGTTCAACTGAATGCCAGTAATTATGGAATTTTTCAATCTGATTCCACTCAAAGCCATACTGGTTCAAGTCCTAAACTAGTGTGTACAGTGCAATGTCCAGTTATGAATAATATATCATTTGTCTTAAGGAACCATTTGTGTTATAAAACATTCTCATTTTCAGCTGTATCCATAGGAAGAAAATATAGAAATAAATACATGCACTTTGCGATCAGCATATTCTGATTCAGTTTGGCTTTGTTAGTCCATCGAGGCTAGTGAGTTGGGCTATGGCCAATATCCAACACAGTACACCCTGTTTAGATTTCCTCTTTAAATCTTACAGGTGAAATGCAAAGGTTGTAATTTTCCAAATTCTGGCCACATGTATTTTGATTGAATAAATTGTATTTTGATTAGACCTGTTATTTAGTAAAGGATGAATTGGATTAGCAACAAAATCAATTAGGCATCAATATGCAATTGAGAGGAGACTGGAAAACCAGCGGCCTATCACAAGCTCTGTGTGCACCTACCTTTAGTGCCTGCGTGATCGCAGCCGCAAGACTCTTTGCGAGGACGCAAATGTCTGTGTGCACTGGAGACCGCAGTCATTTAGTGCTTGCGTCCCGGGGCGCAGTCGGAATCGCAAGGATCAAAATGATTTGATATTTGTCGGAGCCGTATTCGCCGCAGCCATAGGACGCAAGACAGCGCAAGCAGTGTGCACCGCTCGCCTGCGCGTTGATAGAATTTGCCGGCAATCTATTACCTCTCGACCAATCAAATCGTTGCTGTTACACCACATGATTTCAAGATGGCAGCGCCCACAGACATGGTTGAAGAATGGAACGAGGAGCGAGATGAAACATTGGTGATGATTTGGCGAGAGAACGTCAATCTGTACGACACAAATGTGCCTGAATTCAAAGATCGAACCAAAAAGAACAGAACAATGGAACAGATGGCGAGACAGCTGCAGACAACAGGTGAAATGAATGTTTTTTTTAGACTTCAAATTTAAGGGGCAGGACCAGTAACCCACCATGTTGTTGTTGTTGCTTCTTGTCAGCTCAGAACAGTGTGAATATCTCGAACATAGCAAAGGGTGGCGAGTTGAAACTTGACACATATATAATCCAGGCTTGTTTTTATGCAATAGTATGCCAAACTAATCAATATTGATGTAAAAAGACATTTTAACATGTTTGTGAACTTTGTCAATTTTCGGTACACAAGATCTTATTTTCAAAAAAAAATTCCTCCAAATTCCCTTTCAATAGCATTCTAGAACTACCAAGCATGTCCTATTTGTCATTATTTTCGAAATATCTACATTTGACAAAAAGCTATTGCTTATTACCTATGGCGACATCGGACATGGCAAGATGATATGATCAATAATTTGTTTGCAGAACTTGATATCTTGGAAATTATTTCAAACAGTTGATCATAAGAGCTCATTTTATCTCACTCTCAAGCTCATTTGAAAATTTCAAAAGTGAGATCTAGTGTACCAAAAATTTACCAAGTTCAGAAATGTTTTTGAACATGTTTTTATACAAATATTGATCAGTTCTTCAGTGATATTGCAAGACAACAGCCTGAATAACAGATATATGGAGTTTCAGATTCCTAGGATTTATGTGTTTCAAGATATATAATTGTTTTCAAAGGTGAAAGCAAAAACGTTACAACAACAACACGTCACTGGTCCAGCCCCTTAAATTCAAATTCAAATTGGGCTAAGTGTATTGAATAATGCATTGTATTCCAATTCCATCTTGCAGTAGCTGATGTGGAAAAGAGGATGAGATCATTGAGAACAAGTTTCTCCAAAGCTCGGCGAGCCCCTAAAAGTGGAAGTGGGAGAAAGGGATGACAAGAAGGATGTTATGGTTATTGGACAACATGCAGTTCTTGGTTCCCTTCATTAAAATAAGAAACACTGTTTCTAACCTTGAGGTAATGTCTGTTTATTTGAGAAAAATCACAGTTATGATCTGTAAGACATGATTTTGTTTGACAGGTTGGCATTTGTTCAGGAAAATCTGGCTGAACATACCCGGTACATGTACTCCCAAATACATGGGATAAACATTTTTTGCCGATCAATTAGTGTAGCATGTCGTTTTGCCATGCAACCGACCCATCTTCAGAATTGAAGAATTGCTTCAATATATCTCTCTGCTGTTTTGCATTACATGTTGGATTTCTGCTAGTAGTCGCCTGTATATCTACCAACTGTCGACCTTGTCGCCATGTCCCAGGAATAAGCGTGTGCTGATTGTCTTCACGGTCAACAACTTGTTGCAGGAAAAATGCTGACTGGTGTTCAATTAAAAAATTCTGAAGACAGCAGGCTGCTAACACTAGGCTATCAACAAACTTTGGTTCAAGATTAATTCTATTTAGAAAGACTCGAAATCTCTGTCCCAAAATGCCAAAGGCATTTTCAACTACCCGGCGGGCTCTACTAAATCTATAGTTAAAAATTTGCTTCTCTTGCTCATCGCTCTTGTGTGGAAAGGGTTTCATAAGATCCGGTCTTAAAGGAAATGCATCGTCACCGATGATGTGGTGTCTGCAATAACCACCTGTGCCTTCGAGCAACTCTGGTTGAGGGAAGTTTAGGGATTGAGAGTCCATTGCACGTTTTAAGCTCGACTCCTCAAAAACCCCAGCATCCCCAGCCCGGCCTGGAGCCCCAACATCTACGTAGATAAACCTATACTTGGCATCAACAAGGGCCAGCAGTATTGTACTAAAAAAATGTTTATAATTAAAGTAAGTGGAGCCAGTGTTTTCTGGTGCATCTATCCCAATGTGTTTTCCATCGATAGCGCCGAGACACAGTGGATAATTCCATCGTTGTTCGAATTCCAAGGCCACTATCTTCCATTCTTCAGCAGTTTTGGGTGTCTGAAAACATAATCAGCTTAAATTTTAATTTCAGTTTGAAGACCAAGATAATATTGATTCGGACATTGAGTTGGAATCATTGCCAGATTCCCTTAATGAGGATACCCTCGAGGACCAACCACCAAAACGAGATGACACATCCCAGCCATCATCTAGATCAAATACTCCTGGTCCAGTTAGTCATGCGGAATGTGCCACCAAACCATCAAAGAAAAAAACTTGTGATGGCGAGGTTAAGTCTACAAATCGGCCAACTACTTCTTCCTCCTCATACTCCTCAAAGAAACACAGGAAAATGAGAGATGATGCAGAAGTCAAAGTTTTGGAATCGATTGTACGAGCAATCGAGAAGCCAGAGAATACTAGTACAGTGCAGCAACCAAAGCCACACAGCCTTGAAGATGACGATGAAATCCCTTCATTTTGTACATATGTAGGTCAGTGCATGAGAAAAATGAACGAGCACACCAGAAACCGTTTCAGATTTGATGTAAACAACTTAATCTATCGAGCTCAGTGTGATTCCTTCACTCAACCAACTGCTCCCACTGCCATGACTGCCAACACCAGTGGAGTTATGCAAAATCCAACATACTCTCAAATGCTGAACAATTGGCCCTAATTTTCCTCTGTTAGTACAGCCTATTGTAAAGTTTTAATACTACCTTGCATTTTAGGTACTGTATTAAGTTTTAGACTGAAGTTGTCAGTAAATATTGTTTTAATCGTTAGTGTTCTATGCAGACTGTTGAGTGAAGTTTGCAGTGATTATGTTTTTGTTAAACAATATTATGTTTTAAACTCAAATTTTTAGTAATTAATATTATTGTGTTCATCATCAGTACGGTATTATATGTTGGCCCGATGGCAAAGTTAGCCACTGTGTTTGTTTGTATCTTCTGTTGTCATGAGGCAGACTGGGACAACTCGTACATACATCTATAACAATGTATAACGGGGTAGTAATTTAAAGATGTACACGTAGAGAAGTAATGTTGTTATGTTATATTTCCTGGTCATGTCAACATTGCACATTGCACATACATAGACATGTATAGTTTATAAGTCTGAAATCAGGTGAGAATGGGCCAAAGATTTAATTTGTTTTTAAATAAATTGTCTGTAAAAATGAAAATGAAATTTGTTTTGAGTCCATTCTTTTTGTTGCCAATACAGGTATATTTCAACTCCTAACTTGTCAGGATAACGAAGAACTATTTCATTGAGCCCTCAATTAGGACATTTATCCTGAAGGTCACTTAATACCAAGGAGATTAATACAATAAATCCCCACCCCTGAGGGAAATAATTTAAATTAAGAGGTAAATGAGGTAGGGTAAAATAAGGGGAGATTATTTAAACTGTGATGTTGAATTTTGTTCTTGATTGGTCAAGGATGGTTGACAAGTCTCACCTTCAAATATCTATCCTTCAAAACCTGATACAGGGCATCACATGTTTCCCTAACTATGAGTGAGATGGTGGTCCTACCAATTCGCCAACTGTATCCCAAGCTGATGAATGTCTCTCCTGAAAAGAAACGTAATGCATCCATCAACCTATACTTTGTTCAAATGTAGGAAATAGCCTAGGCCTACATTTATAATGATTGATTCTGACTTCATTCTTTTAAAATCTATATAAAATACAATGTACGTACCTGTAGCAAGATAACGTAGGGTTAAAGCCAGTCTCTCGCCGACAGATATTGCCTTTCGCCAGTTGGTGTCTTGTTTCTGAATCAGTGGAGTGATTAGTTCACATATGTATTGGAAATTGTGTGGTAGCATTCGTACATAATTTTTATACGAAAACAAATCCTCTTCTTCAAGCTCAATGAGTAGAGTATGATATGCTCCATATGTAGGTCGACGGAGCAACCAAGGACGGGTCCAGATCTTGCGGAAAGAAGCCTTGTATCTTCGTCTTCTCCTTCTTCTCAAAATGACTAAAATTGAGGCAATCAACTGTAATTTATTGACGGCAGCCATTTTGTCTGTCAACCTCGTTTCCAGGGGCCATTACGCGCAACCTCCTTCCCAGGGGCCATTCCGCTTTTTTTACCTAGGGACGACGCTGGCTGACAAGGATCGCAGCAATTATTGCGTCCTCGATGTCACACATGATCGCAACAGTCTAGAGGATTGCGTCGTCGCATGACTTTGGGGGGATACGGCTTGCGGCTGCGATCACGCAGTCACAAGCTCTGTGTGCACCTACCTTAAGCTCTGTGTGCACCTACCTTTAGTGATGACAGCTGTTCGCTACAGGATGAGCTTATGTCTATTCTTACAAATCGGATACAAGCGTTTATTCCATTATTCAATGTTCATCCGTCGTTCATTAAGAATGTCCGCATACAATCCAAATTGGAGAGATATGTAAAAGGTGGGAAATGTTGACGACGTCTGGCGACTAAGAAGCAACCTTATGATACCGTAGGAAAGCTCTCTGCACCTCACATTCAGGCTACACTACTGAGGATTCTCGGACATAGTCTTGGAGCAGCCGCGCTTTTATTGCAGATGTTAATGTGGAGATCTAATCCATATAATAGCATTAGCACCAAGTAAATCATGGCTTACTTCATGGTGTCAAGCGCTTCGCAGTCTCAATCGGGTACACGTATATGGAAGGCCAAATGTCCAAATAATCAGAAACTCACAGTTATTGAATCGAAAACCTAAGTTTTCAAACAGAAAACTTAAGTTATCAAACAGAAAACCATGGTTTTCGAATCGAAAACTTAGGTTTACGGTCGAAAACCTAGGTTATCTACCACACAATCCCGAGTTTCTCTTTCTTTAACTTCGAGTTTCTATTTCTCAACACCGAAAATCACAGTTGTGATTAGAAAACTTAAGTTATCGAACCGAAAATCTAGGTTTTCGAATTGATAACTGAAGTTTACGGTCGAAAACCTAAGTTATCTAGCAGACAACCCCGAGTTTCTCTTTTATTGGACACTTTCTAATCGATAACCTAGGTTTTCGAATTGATGGTTGTCGTGAAGTGAAACTCGACTTTCTAACTTAGAGTTTCGATATCCGGGTACTTTGTGTTTGGCGCCTTTCCGATTGTTGACTAATCAGAAATGCAGAGAGAACCACGTGGCGAAATTAATTATACGGAATCAAACTGCTCAAACAGATATAACATTCACCGTATGCCTGTAGTAATCGCTGTTGACCCAGAGACAGCTTGTGTGCCACCGAAGTATTTGCTTATACCCCTGTCACACTCTACTGCGATCAGCCGTCGACCGCTTTGCGCTCCCGGACTTTGAAATTTTTCACCAAAGCGCAGTGACATCGCTGAAAATTGTGAAATCCATGACACCAGGTAACTTACAGTAGCTTACAGTACGTTCTTGACTCGCTTATTACGCTCTCACTGCGACCCTATGCGTTCCCAGTTTGATCATCAGTGCGCTCTCAATGCGCTCCCACTGCGCTCTGTGTGCTCTCAGTGCGCTCTCAGTGCGTCCAAGTCGCTGCCGCTGCGCTCTCACTACGCTCTCAATACCTTTGCAACTCGTTCATTGCGCATGTGCGGCCTGTATAAAAATAGAAGTCCGCACATTCTGCTTGCCTGCGGCCATCGTCAAGAGCAGATGCACACTGATTGTGTATAGACGATGGAGCTGTATTTATACCAAAATGTGTGTGGGGGGTCAGTGGAAGTGGGATCGTAATAAGAACGCACTGTGAACCTATTGCAAACGTCGGAACAACGCGTTGGACGTATAACGAGCGTCATAGTCTCAATGGCAGCGCAGTGTGGACGTAGAATGAGCGCAAACAAGCCCACAAAGCGTAGTAGAAGTGCAGTAGCAGCGCAATAAGAACGCAAGAGGCACGTATTGAGAGCCCAATTAGCGTACAGCAGTCGCACACCAGTCGCAGGGGACGATTTCTGCGACCCCAAGTCGCTTCTATGCGTTGTTGCTACGTCCACGATATGGTCATGTAGTTCGCTTTGCGCTGCCATGGCGACTGTACTGCGTCATTACACCGTTCTCGTCAGAGCGCCGACCCGCTGCGCCGAGGTTTGGCGCTCAAGGTAGCTCATGGCGACCCTCTCCCGTCCTTGACAGTTTCCACTGCGTCACCAAATCGTTCTCAGAGACCTTACTGCGCTTTGCCTCACGCTTTCATACTTTTCAGGTCGCAGTGCAGCGCCAGCGTGATCGCGGGTGAGTGTGACAGGGCCTTTAAGTAGCTATGTACATATTACTGAATGTGCTTTGCTGGTGTGAATTACATTGACCTGTCTTATGTCGGTCAGTCAGCATGACCGGATAGCTGAATTTTAACTAGATTATTTCCCCCAATTCAGTCTGCAGCATATATATATAGCTATTAAACTGATTAGTTCTGAGTATCAATACCCAGTCTTTGATAATACTTGTATTTACTAGGCTCGGACATACAGGTTAGTCTACATTGAATAAATAATCTCAGTTATCCTTTTGTTGAATACAAGTTGATTTTGTGGTTCTGTCTGACATTTTAATCAGTCAGCATGCGGGAAAGGGCGCGAAACCCATAGTACCCGGATGTCGAAACTCGAAGTTAGTTAGTCGAGTTTCACTTTACGACAATCGCAAATTCGAAAACCTAAGTTATCGATTGATAACTTAAGTTTTCTACACGAATGTCCAAAAATAAAAGAGAAACTCGAAATTGAAAGAGAAACTCGGGGTTGTCTGCTGGATAACCTAGGTTTTCGACCGTAAACTTAAGTTATCAATTCGAAAACCTAGGTTTTCGGTTTGATAACTTAAGTTTTCTAGGGACAACTGTGATTTTCGGTGTTGAGAAATAGAAACTCGAGGTTAGGAAAAGAGAAACTCGGGGTTATGTGGTAGATAACCTAGGTTTTCGACCGTAAACTTAAGTTTTCGATTCGAAAACCATGGTTTTCTCTTTGATAACTTAAGTTTTCTGTTTGAAAACTTAGGTTTTCGATTCAGTAACTGTGAGTTTCTGATTATTTGGACATTTGGCCTTCCATACACGTAGCTCAACTATTTCCAACTCGAATAATCACCTGATGACGTCACTAGCTAAAATCACTCCTGTTTCCTTTAACACATATCCCTATCCACATAACTAACCCTAACAGTAACCCTAATCTGAACCGTATATCTTAAGCCACACCTTATATGCTTCTATGTTTCAACCCAGATAAGTGGGAAATATTACCCTTGTTGTCTCTCAGGCTCAGCTGTCCCCACCTATAACACATCTTCACCACGTCAACATTTCTATTTGTGAGCCAAAGGCGAACCCTTGACCAACTTGCATAGCAGACCGCGTTCCGCCCACATTCCAGTTACGTGACCTAGAAAAACTGCGCTGATGGTAAAATACGTTTGGGGTTTACTTTCGCTGCTAAAATATTCGCTGATACCGAATGTAAAATATTTAATCCAAGCACGCATAACAATAAAATATTAATGGATAGACCAGTGAAATTTTATAGAAATTCGTGCGTTTCAACAAAATTCAAGTCCTTCAGTGACAAGGTGAGGTCGGATACACTGACATCGCGGATCGCCTTTAAAGTTTGTGTTTCCTACATTTGCCTGGCTTGTTGGATGTTTGACGGTAGATGAATGGGTTTATTTTCTCTTCAAATAAATTTTGTTTTACACTCTTTCCTTTATATTTATTAATGTACATGGTTGTTGAAAAGGTGCATGTTCATCTGCCACTGGGTATCGCACAAGCTATGGTGTTTTCGATCTGTTGTCACGGTCGCCATGGTCGCGGTACTTCAGTGATCTGATCGCGGTACTTGTCGTTGATCGCAATATATTGCCCAAGCGTACCAGCTGGGGCTATATCTAGGATAGAGATACCCCTGGTTTTAGCGAGGATGCCTATAACACGGAAGGGAACAAATGAGTCTATTCCATCTGTGGGAAATTACACGACGCTGCATGAAATTAAACGAAAATACACAAAATGCTTCAAATTAGATGGGATCGGTATCAACTTTATGCAAGATTAGAAGCAGTCTGAACATCATGAGGCTAATCAAGCACAAGATCCCCGTCTTGTCAGCTCTTGTATACACGCGATGTTTGTTAGTATGAATACCCAACAATAGTGCTTCTGAACTGTAACAAGGGAAAGATCAGCCGAATCAAGATTCCCATTTTGTCGAGAACGAGCGGACATAGTGCGTGACTGAGATACATTTCGAAAATAAGAAACGACTATGGTTTTGATTTTGCTTATATCGCCGTCAGGGGTCAGGGCTTTACGCAAAGAGAATAGTTCAAGGAATAGTTTGTGATTATTGGCATTTTCAACACATTTATGATGTATATTGACAGTTTCATCAGAAAATGTTATTGTAGTAATGATTGTAGGAGTTCATTATGAACGATGGCTGTCTACGGTCTGTTGGGTCAGATGGGTAATGACTGCTCGATACCACAGGAGCATGCCTCTGGTCACTTATTATTGTATATTGAGTTTCATCAGAAAATGTTATTATAGTAATGATTGTAGGAGTTCATTATGAACGATGGTTGTCTACGGTCTGTTGGGTCAGATGGGTAATGACTGCTCGATACCACAGGAGCATGCCTCTGGTCACTTATTATTGTATAGTGAGTTTCATCAGAAAATGTTATTGTAGTAATGATTGTAGGAGTTCATTATGAACGATGGCTGCCTACGATCTGTTGGGTCAGATGGGTAATGACTGCTCGATACCACAGGAGCATGCCTCTGGCCACTTATTATTCTATATTGAGTTTCATCAGAAAATGTTATTGTAGTAATGATTGTAGGAGTTCAGTATGAACGATGGCTGTCTACGGTCTGTTGGGTCAGATGGGTAATGACTGCTCGATACCACAGGAGCATGCCTCTGGTCACTTATTATTGTATATTGAGTTTCATCAGAAAATGTTATTGCAGTAATGATTGTAGGAGTTAAGTATGAACGATGGCTGTCTACGGTCTGTTGGGTCAGATGGGTAATGACTGCTCGATACCACAGGAGCATGCCTCTGGTCACTTATTATTGTATATTGAGTTTCATCAGAAAATGTTATTGTAGTAATGATTGTAGGAGTTCAGTATGAACGATGGCTGTCTACGGTCTGTTGGGTCAGACGGATAATGACTGCTCGATACCACAGGAGCATGCCTCAGGTCACTTATTAATTATTTTAAGAATGGATTAAGGTATTTGACGTAGTCGAGTTGAGGTTGAGGTCTAGTCGTTTGAGTTGAAGTTTACGGAGGAAGTCGACATAGAAACCTAGAGCAGAAAAGCCTGTATTGAAGCGATGAGATTCTGTCGGTCGAGATTCTTTTGAGGCAAATCTCCGTGTCACGTAAACTCCCTTTTAGTGCAAGAGTTGGGGACATTATATCATAATTAATAACTAGCACTCAGCTCTGAGTTCGACACTCACCATCCTCAAGCATTCTCAAACTTCTGTGAGTGATGTCACTCATAAACCCTCCGCGATGTGGTATGCAGGCTATGGTAAATGTGTACATCATATATGGTATTAGTCCATATATACGGACGGGTTCGGGGGACAGGTTGTAATCTGGTATGCTTCTATCCACCCATCCACAAGTTTGATTTCTATGGACCACCTTGAAGAAAAAAAAAATGTAACATAATCATGCGGGGAAGCCAGATTCGCTCTACATGGTTAGTCCGAGTTTCCCGTATCATCGACGATCCCACTCTCATGATAGACAACTGTTTGGTAGGGTTCGGTCGATAATAGGCTTGTTTTGTTAAACGTTTCTAGCAGGGAATGGGGAAATCTGCTCCAACTGCCTGAAGTGAAATCTTTCCTTCTCGTAGCGCCAATTATACAAACGTGCATTCACAAACAGTGATATGTTATAAAATTATTGCAATAGATCTCTTGCATGGGAGGTTAAGATGTATATTTGTAGCGGCTGAGCCAGATTGGTATGCGTGGTGACCTCACATATACAAGCTTAATTTTCTGTATGAGTAGCAAGTTTACCTCAGACAACTGTTGCATGCTATTCCCAACTTCCTTGCAGTAGAGTTTTGCAAAAATTCTTTATATTGAGGATAATAGCAATTAAATCGACCAGGCTGTTGTTTTTCATGTAGAACCCATGCTACGCATAATGTTGATGATAGTCAGATGATGTTCAAATAATTTATTTCCATGTTCACAACAAACAGTATTAATGAATATTTATATAAAACGATATAATATCAGAGTTTGAACTTGTTAAATCTTTTTCGTTTCTAATATCGTATGGACATACATGCTCCCTGTGCCCATCAAAATCGATATCGACTGAATGTACATGCACGCCACGTTTTCCGCACAGTGCAGTCAGAATGTGTTACTCCGAGAATTTAGGAGGTTTCAGACTCTGACAATGGGACAATGCAACAATGTTGAACTTGAGGAAATTACCTGTGTTTTATTATCGTCGATGGATGTCGCTTGTATTGTGCAGTTCCGCTTGCGATGACGAGATCTGCTTGAAAACTTCCATGTGACTTCAACGGAGGTGCTGGTTGTTCTATTCACGTCAAACATCTCTTCTTCAATTCGTTCTGGTTTCACTACAATAAAAAGAAAATATCACATTACAACGCAAGTAGTAGTATAAGAGCAACTAAACGCCTTTTTCCCCCGGATGTAACTATGACGTCACAACTTGATGGTTTGTAACGAGGCTTTTGATTGGTTGAGCTGTAAGTGTGAGGATGAATTTGATTGGTTGAGGTGTCTGTAACGAGGCTTTTGATTGGTTGAGCTGATGGCCATGTTGTAAAGCAAGATGGCGGCGTGGTTCGGGCATGTTCGGGCATGTTCGTGTTGTCGGTGCTGTTGTAAAGCAAGATGGCGGTTGTCGGCCATGTTGTAAAGCAAGATGGCGGCGTGGTTCGGGCATGTTCGGGCATGTTCGGGCAAAAAAAAGTTCCGGCAAAAAAAAAAAAAAAAAAAATGTATTCATGCGCGGTGATGCGGTTTGGCCGTGGTTTTGGCGGTGATTCGGTCTCGGGAAAAAGCTTCCGCGGAGAAAAAGTAGTCCCTAGATAAAATGGTCCGATGGGGTCGAGTGAGGTATCAAAGTGAAGGTTAGGTGAAGGAGCATCTAATGGGCTGGGTGTGGGGTTGAAATATCGTCATTCTGCGCATGCGCGGAGGCCAAAGGGTATGAAAATAGCCTTTTTGGAGCTAGGAGATTGACTACTGGTCCAGTGGGGTCGAGTGAGGTATCGATGTGAAGCATTCGTGAAGGGGCATCTGATGGGCTGGGTGTGGGGTTGAAATATCGGCATTCTGCGCATGCGCGGTGGCCCAAGGGTATGGAAATAGCGGTTTTGGAGCTAGGGGAGTCCCTAATGGGCCAATGGAGTCGTATGAGGTATCAAAGTGAAGCATTCGTGAAGGGGCATCTGATGGACTGGGCGTGGGGTTGAAATATCGGCATTCTGCGCATGCGTGGTGACCCAAGGGTATGGAAATAGACGTTTTGGAGCTAGGGGAGCCCCTAATGGTCCAATGGGGTCGAGTGAGGTATCAAAGTGAAGCATTCGTGAAGGGGCATCTGATGGGCTGGATATGGGGCTGAACTATCGGCATTCTGCGCATGCGCGGTGGCCCAAGGGTATGAAAATAGCCGTGTTGGGAGCTAGGGGAGCCCCTAATGGACCAATGGGGTCGAGTGAGGTATCAAAGTGAAGCTTATGTGGAGGGGCATCTGATGGGCTGGGTGTGGGGTTGAACTATCGGCATTCTGCGCATGCGCGGTGGCCCAAGTGTATGAAAATAGCCGTGTTGGGATGTAGGGGAGCCCCTAATGGACCAATGGGGTCGAGTGAGGTATCTAAGTGAAGCATTCGTGAAGGGGCATCTGATGGGTTGGGTGTGCGGTAGGAATATCATTCTGCGCATGCGCATATGCAATACGGAGGTCTCGTCCAATCAGAAGCGAGTATTTCAAATCCGTCCCAGAGCTCTCGTCCAATCAGAAGCGAGTATTTTGACCCGGTGCATTATGGGACATATCCAAGATGGCGGCACGTATGTTCAAGATGGCGGCACATCCGGTGTCGAAAACTGGCCATTTTGTCGGATGTGGTCACTTAGTGTCGAAAACTGGACCCTGTATGACGTCACTTCCGGGTTTTTCACTAAAAACTACATCCAAACATAGAAGAGTTCCTAATGTTTCCTCTTAGACGTCCGTATGTTCAATCGCCGGTGGGTTTTCCCGCCCCGCCCCAGCGCCCCGCAGCGCGAGCGCGCGCGCGAAGTTCTCCGGAAGTGCGCGTCATCCCCGGCAGTGCGCGCGCGGACGCGGGTCAAAAGGTCAAAGGGTCACCTCCAGGTCAGACGGTCCAATGTCCAATGAGACAATGTTGCGGCATCGCTATAGTCAGAGCTTGAGCACAATAAAAAATTCTAGATTCTAGGGGGATTCTAGATGAACCTGGGAAAGATGGGCAGTTCCATTTGGACCAATCAGCGGTCGAGAAAAAGAGCCAATCAGCGGTCGAGAAAAAGAACCAATCAGCGGTCGAACAATCAGCCAATCGAATTGGGGTATTCACGGTGTGCTTTGGCTGACGTCCGCGCCTACATCTGGGTTCTTGTACACCCGGGTAATGTTTTTCTGGACATGGATGGGTTACCTTTGGCTCCATTCTAGGCCACTGATTGACTAATACGGTGTTCAAAGCCACTTTCATGCATTATGCTCATAGAACTTATAGTCATAATCTATACGTGTTGGACGAAAAGCTTCCTTGCCCAATGCCTACGGACTTTACCGAAGATACACGGACTTTAACGAAAAGACACGGACGTACACGAAAAGACGCGAAGGTGAACGCCATTGTGGGAAACCTCCCACAGACAGGTCAGTACAGGCATTTCTATGTTGTTCACGCATAATAAAAGGATTGATCTGTAATCTGTGTTGTTGTTGTTGCTCCCTTTTTTTGGACTAACCCATCAGAATGGTACGTATCACGGACTATACCCGTAGAGCTACATCTGGTCTATAAAACACGTCCCTCTGGATCCCACACCTTCATTTCTACCGAGCCATGGCGGAGACCCAGCCCCATGCGACTCGCATTTTACAGTATGCCACCGTGGTGAATTCATTCACGGGTTACCGAGCAGTGGTCCGGTCCATGTTTGCAGATGGCGACGACAGCGAGGGACGACGCCAGATCCTGAACGAGTTCACAGAAGCGGTCCTCCACAGAGTGCACTCGATGGAGAGGCGTGCCATCACTCACCACTACTGGACTGTGACAGCCATCCTTGATGCTCGGGCTATGGACCACGAGCGCTCACGCCGCAACCAGCACCGGCTGGTTGGCCTCATACTAGTCTGTGCCCTATTCACCCGGGCGCTGTGGTATTGACACTATAAATACCAGGGTCAGACAGAGTGTGTGTCATTCACCGTTCGACATTTGGACCAAGCATGTCATCCGTCCTACGAGCCATCCTCCCACTTACACCTTACCAGGTGGGATTATACGTTTATGAAGATTATGTGACTCTGGTGGAAGATAGTGGCGGGGATTGGAGGGCGTCCCCTGAGACTTTATCGAATACGGTGACACTACAGCGTGATGGGTGGACTAAGTTTAAACGGGTGTTGAGCGGAGAGTTAGACGGACACCTGATCCACCTGGACAAGGCCAACTACGTATACCATACTGCGCTCTACCCACGGGTGGGACGCTACCAAGAGCCGGCTCGAAGTTTCCTCCTAACTCCTTCTCTGTGGTCAGCCTTGGAGAAAATAGGCCCTCTGGTGGACCAGTTATTTATACCCGACGATCGATCACCCCACCAATTGGCATGGGCTCATGCTATCGAACACGCACTAGATGAACCTAATGAAAAAAAAGCGGATGGAGAAAATACTATGTGTATAGAATGCGCAGAGGCTGAAATGACAGTGTCACCTCATGAAGCCACCCACACACACATGACGGGCCAGAACGATGAAGAAGAAGAAAAAATCCGTGATGAAGCCGCGGGGCCAATGGCTGAACCCCATGAACAACTACATGAACCCGACGACGATGCCATTGATTACCCCGCTAGACTCAGTCAGCCCAATGACATGACCACCTGATCCTTTGATCTCACGGGGTTCTCCCTATAAATACGAGAGACAGTGAAATCTGGTACCATTCACGTACTGACCATGACGGAGCATATAGTACTGGCGTATTTCAGCTTGACCCCCGAGGTTTTCCTGCACGTGTATGCGGATAAGGTCGATATCATGGAGGAGGTGGTGGGAGACACGGACCCTACACAACCGTGCCCGGCTCACATTCGTCTGTCCCGGGAGGGCTGGACCAAATTCAAACGGGTGTTGTCTGGTGAACTGGACGGCGACCTCATCCACTTGTGTCACGATGTGTACATCCGACGCGGCCCTTTCTTTGCTCAATTGGCTCGGCTAGATGGAGGTACAGTGCATTTTACCCTTCACCCTGATCTATGGTCTGCATTGGAAGATGCCGTGGTGGATGTGGATGAAGTGCTTATCAAGCGGTCATCAGACGAGTTGGACTGGTCATTGACCATGGCCACTGTGGAAGTCCACGAAGAAAATCAGAAAGAAACTCCGGCCCAAGATATACCCGTTATAAATAAACGATAGAGGCAGGGTCCATCATCATTTTGTCACCATGAAGCGCTGGGAGAAGGTGTTGGATAACTTATACTACAGTCCCGACAGTCCGGCAGCCTATAGTGCATTGTCGGCTCTCTATCGAGCGGCCAAACCCCAGGGGGTACAACGTGCCCAAGTCCGAGATTGGTTAAGAAGACAAGACACCTATACCTTACATCGATCTGTCCGTCGCCATTTTCTACGGAACCGGGTCATCGTGGGAGGAATAGATGCCCAGTGGCAAGCGGATTTGGTGGATATGAGCGCCTTTGCCAAACACAACGATGAGAATCGGTATATCTTGACGTGCATCGATATCCTATCCAAGTATGCGTGGGTGGTACCCATCCGGACGAAAACGGGGGCGAATCTCATAGCGGCGTTCAAAGACATCTTCAAGACCGGGCGCAAACCTTTGTATTTGCAAACCGACGAAGGCACGGAATTCCTCAACAGACCGTTCCAACAGTTTCTGAAAGCCCAGAAGGTGTTTTTCTTCCATACGTACAACGAGACCAATGCTTCCGTGGTGGAAGGTTCAACAGGACATTCAAAGGCCGCATGTATAAATATTTCACCTATAAGAATACAAGGCGGTACATCGATGTTCTCCCGAAACTTGTGAGTGGTTACAATCGAGCCTATCATCGGAGTATAGAGAGAGCCCCCATTACCGTGACCCAACGCAATGAAGCCCAAGTCCGGCGTGTCTTGTACCCCAGGCCATCGCAGCGAACGACGAAGGCGGTGTACAAGGTCGGCGACCCTGTACGGATCAGTAAAGTCAAGGGCAAGTTCGAGAAAAGTTACTTGCCCAACTGGAGCGATGAGCACTTCCTGATTAAACGGCGCCTACCCCGACAGCGGCGAGTCTATGAACTGGAAGATCTCCAAGGGGAAACGTTGCTGGGGACGTTTTACGACACGGAATTACAGCCTGTTGTAAAAACACAGCAAGACTACTACACGGTGGAGCAGATTTTGAAAACGGAACGTCGACGTGGCAAACTGTTTCATTTCGTAAAATGGCAAGGTTGGCCCAGTTCCTTCAATTCCTGGGTCGCTGCCAACCAGGTGAAACGACTATAAAGCCAGACACCACTGCCGTCCTCCTTCATTCCACATCCGACCACAGTGCTATGGACCAACAGCAGCTGCCTCTGAAGACAGCGTCTCGCAAAACGCGCAAAGCGCAAGTGGGCTTTGGGGTGCTATTGCTAACCCTGCTGAGTGTGTTGTACGCAGGTGTGTTTTACGACGTAACCTATGTTAGCACGTTACTTAACCAACTGAGAACACCAGGCACCAGCGAAACGGGTCTACAGAGAGCACCAGTCGTATCGAGCCCAGTCACCACCACCACCACACCCTGTGTACAAGCCACGTCGAGCTCTACACCTACACCAAGTACATCCACTACGTCTGAACACCTACCGGATTTCATCCCTCACAGTGAACCGACAACGACGACGACCACCCACGTTGTACCCACCCCCAGCACCATCTCTGAACGTGAACAGACAACGACGACCGACGTTGTACCCACCACCACTCCAGTTCACTCGTACGAAATTTACAAGAGCGTGTTACCACGACAACGGATACACCTCAAACCATGGACCCTCGGTGGCAGCATCCCTTCACTTGCGTCATCGCAGGACCGACGGGCTCCGGCAAAACGCACTTCGTCAGGAAGCTCCTTCAACACGCCGACAGCATGATCACTCCACCCATTGCCCGAGTCGTGTGGTGTTACGGAGAATGGCAGGAAGCGTATGCAGCAATGCCCCACATCACGTTCGTGGAAGGCCTACCCAACCTGGCCGATTTGGAACCCGACACCTTGGTGGTTGTGGATGATCTCATGGCGGAGACGGATGCACGGGTCACCCAACTCTTTACCAAAGGCAGCCATCATCGACGGCTCAGCATCATCTACATTGTGCAGAATCTGTTCAGTAAAAACAAAGAACATCGGAATATCAGCTTAAATGCCCACTACCTGGTGGTCTTCAAAAACCCGAGAGATACCACTCAACTGCTGCACCTGGCGAGACAGATGTATCCCGGCCGCACACCGTTTGCGTTGGAAGCCTTCAAAGATGCCACAACCCCTCAGCACGGGTATATGCTCTTCGACCTCAAGCAAGCCACCCCCGACCACCTTCGACTACGGACCGGCATCTTTCCCGGAGAGACCCACCACGTGTACATGCAAAAATAATGTAAACACATCCACAGTGGCGCCCCCAGCTGGGGTCTGTGTGTTTGATGATGGGGAATAATAAAAAGAATGAATACCACAGCAGGGTTGACTTTGTCTGTGAGGTGGATAAAAAGGGCAGAGTTGTGGGTTCTAGCATTAGTTGTACAGGATGTCTGCGCGAGTACGGAAGCACGCTCCCACGCTCCGTGTATTGAAGACGGCCCCACCCGAGTTAGTCCGAACCATTGTACGCGGTGCGGACCCTGACCTTGTACGCTGTCTGTGCGAGATCGGGTACAACCTGTTAAAAGGCAACGTACCACTGACTCCGGCTCAGAAGACCAAGTTGGCCAAGCATAAGACAGGTCTCCGAACCCTAGTCCACAAGCGGGTCCCTCAAACACAAAAGAAAAAGGTGTTACAGAAAGGCGGCTTTCTCGGGGCCATCTTAGCACCGTTGGCCGCTTCCGTGTTGGGTCCAGTATTGGGTGGACTCTTCGGCCGACAATGAACCACACGAAAAAAATGGTCCTCGTCGAACCACGGTTCCTGCAAAACCTCCAATCACCCTACCCTGTCCCACCTACGGTGAAGACCATAAACAGCCTCGATGGAGAGATGCAACAGATCTTACAGAGACCGGGGTTAAGCGACAGTGAGAAAGTACAACGGTACAATGAGACGCTTCAACGGTACATGACGTTCATGGACCAATACAAAACCCTGTCTACCCCAGCAACAGCACCACCACCACCACCACCACCACCACCACCACCACGTGACAGACCGCTGACCTCAGCACCGCTCCAACAGCCGGGTGAGGTAGCCCCCACAGCCCCACAGTGGGTGGAAGACGAAGTGCTGAAGAGTGTACCTGCCTCGTTCAAGAAACAAGCTGGCCTGGTATTACAACGGATGAAACAGAATCCTAACATGACTTGGAATGATAAAGGCGAACTCCTGGTACAGAATCAGGTGGTCCCCGGCACCCACATGACGGATTTAGTGAATGATCTGATGCGTCAACGCAGATCGCACACCGATCCTCGAGGATGGGAGGTCTTCGCTCAAGGCTTGAAAGACATGCATGTACCACAGGAATTGGTGGGGAACCCCCACCGCTGGGCCTTTATGCAGCAAACCCAGCAATCACCGAGTGGCCCACTACCTTCTTGGGAAGCCGAATGGGAACCGGAGTCACCCCCCAAAACACCACCACAACGGGCACTTTCTTTTCGCGCCTATAAAAAAACACCCTTGATCAAGACACCCCACATCTCCAGAGCCGTGACACGTAGCAAGTCAACGCGACGAACACGACGCCGGACACAACCGCCCAAGGCGTGGAAGACCTATTAAAACCAACAGCAGCAGCAGGACAGCTCAGTCGCCATGTTTTACCTGACCCTACCCAGTAACAGTTCGCTGGATGTGTTTCCTGACAACACCGTGGCCAAGTACGTCACCCAGTTACCGCAACCGTTACATTTACCTGGCCGGTGGGAATGTGCCCTCGTGGATATCCAATACCCTTACTCGTGGTACAACGTGCGAGCCAATGAAGTGTGGTACGAGGTCACCTACGAAGGCAAAAACACCCGGCTCACCCTGCCCGAAGGCCAATACGATACCCCCAAAGAGTTCATGGGTGGGCTGTCAAGACTGATGCATGATAAGGCGCTACGGGGGGTGACGGATAGTGCAACACGCCTGATAGCCTTGCGCTTCAAGAGAAACGTGTTCTTCGATGTCAACGTACACAACGACAAGGCACAGCTTACCGTCACCGATACCGTGAATGTGAAACTCAGTCCTACACTACAGCAAATGATGGGTTTCGATCTACAGACGTTCGCTGGTCCCAACCAACACCATGGCGAGATGCCGATGGATATGAAGTCGGGTATGTACGGACTCTACGTCTACTCGGACGCGGTGGACAACCACATCGTGGGCGATATCAACACACCTCTGTTACGGGTGGTCCCCATTAAAAATACGTATGGCGATCAAGTCACCCACAGTTTCAACCATATCATGTACCTGCCCGTACGACATACCGACATCAACACGATCACGGTGGATATAAGAGATGACACGGGACGAGCGGTGGCATTCGAACGAGGAAAAGTGGTGCTGACACTTCATTTTCGACAAGCACGTGCTCCCCACTTTGCATAATGAAAGTACCTTACGAGTGCGATGCACGCAGCTATGCCGACTATTATGCCCAACAGGCCGGGGTGGCTTTCCGGTCTTTAGCGGTGCACGCATGCAACGAGGACATGGACTGGGGAACATACTCGGCAGCATTGTGAAAACGTTCCTGCCCTTGGTGACGCGGGGTGTGAAAGCAATCGGCAAACAAGCGGTACGCAGTGGACTGCAAGTGGCCGGTGATGTCTTGGGGGGTACGGCACCCCGACAAGCCTTGAAACGACGGGCCAAAGAAGCGGGAGGCGTCTTGGTGGCCAAAGCACAACGCACCGTAGGGAATAAAAGAGCTGCCCCACCGAGATCACGCACCAGTCGACGACCGACCCAGCGACGGCGCACATCCAAGAAGACCCGGGATATCTTTTCTTAAAACATGGCCTTAATCCACGCCGAGTCCTGCCCCTCCACCAACAGTGAATTTGATTTGTGGACCGTGCCGCCCACACAAACCAGTGTCGAACAAGGATTATGGGTGGAGCATCTCCCGCTCTCCAGCATCAACGAAACCGGGCCCATCGAGTTCACCATCAGTAATGCGGATACGGCCTATGTGGATTTAGCCCATACCTACTTGTATGTGAAAGCCAAGGTGGTCAATGGAGCTGGCACCAGAATCGCTGACCAAGCAACGGTGGGCCCGACGAATCTCTGGCTGCACTCGATGTTTCAGCAGGTGGATATTTTTCTCAGCGACAAACTCATCAGTGACTCCACCAACACGTACCCCTATCGAGCCTACATCGAGACACTGTTGTCGTATGGCCGAGAGGCTAAAAAATCTCAGCTGACAACCGCTTTATTCTACAAGGACACGGCCGAGCACATGGACACGGCGGACAATGGGGGATATAACAAACGGAAGGCTTTCACTGCGAACAGTGCCTCGGTGGATATGATGGGTCGACTGCATGCAGACATGTTCATGCAAGACCGGTACCTCTTGAACAAGACCCCCATCAAAATCCGACTGATACGGGCGCCTCCCACCTTCGCCTTGATGGCCACTAACGTAGAGGGGCATGTAGCGGACTATAAGATTGTCATCCAAGACGCAGTCCTGTATGTCCGAAAAGTGAAACCGAATCCAGCCGTTCAATTGGGACACATGAAAGCCTTGGAAACAAAACCAGCCCAGTACCCTATCCGACGTGTGCAAACCAAAGTGTTCTCTGTGCCTGCTGGAAATATGGGCGCCAACAAAGAAAACCTGTTCCTGGGGGAACTACCCAAGCGATTGATCCTGGCCTGTGTAGAAAATACCAGTTTCAGCGGAGCCTACCCAGAGAATCCGTTTGACTTTAAACATTTCGGCATCAATTTTGTGGCCCTGCATGTGGATGGACAACAGGTGCCAGCCACGGCCTTAACCCCGAACTTTGGGCGGAGGAATTTCATTCGAGCCTATCAGAGCCTGTTTACAGCCACCGGTCAAATCAACCAGGACGAAGGGAATATGATCAGTCGGGAGGACTACGCGAACGGATACACGTTGTTCTGTTTCGATCTGACCCCCACCTTAGAGAACGACCATCAGCTGGCCCTGACCAAGCAAGGCAACTTACGGTTGGAAATCCACTTTGCACGAGCCCTGGCGACCACCGTCAATGTGATCTGCTACGCCGAGTTTGACAACATCATTCAAGTGGACAAGGCGCGCAACGTCCTGTGTGACTTCTCCACCTAACATGGATACAGACCAGATAACCACCGTGCTGGAGAATGACCCAGAGACACGTAGGGTCTTTCAAGGGGTGTTCGCCCGAGATGTGTTTCCATTAGACCGTATGTATCCGGCTGCTTACGTTCTCAACACGGACCCGATGGATCGACCCGGTGAACACTGGGTGGCCGTGTACTTGACAGAACAGCAGGGGGAATACTTTGACCCGTACGGTCTGCCACCCCTCCATCCCGATTTAACAGACTTCATGGATCAAGGCACAGAGACGTGGTGTTGGAACAGTCAAACGTTGCAAAGCCTGACCAGTGGCGTGTGCGGACAATATTGCTTGTTTTACCTGTACCATCGATGCCGGGGAAGACCCTTATCTACTATCGTACAGATGTTTGACGAGTACTCCCAGGCCGAGGACCGCGATATACTCGTCTATGACTGGGCCGCCCATCATTTCAATGTACAAGCCCCGTTCTGGGCTTAAGTTAATGACAAGCCCCTTGTTCTGGGCTTCAATGTACAAGCCCCTTGTTCTGGGCTTCAGTTAATGACAAGCCCCTTGTTCTGGGCTTGAGTTTTCACGTGGTTGTTCTCACGTTGTTGTTGTTCACTGAATAAAAAAAAAAAAAATGAGATCTCACCAAAAAACCCTGTCTTGTGTGTTTTATTCCTAATGCATCAATGCCCAATGTGGAGATTCAGTCAAACTGAAATCAGTGGTGTAGGATGGGGTCAAAATGTAACCCATCAAGTTTAGAAGGCAAGAGCACTATAGTAAAAAATAGAGAGCCAATGAAACCAGCCTACAGACCAAGTACGTGTCTTTGGTCTAGGTTTGGAGCGGGCATTTCATTGAGTACGTGTTGGCCTGTGTGGAAAATACCAGTTTCAGCGGTGCCTACCCAGAGAATCCGTTTGACTTTAAACATTTCGGCATCAATTTTGTGGCCCTGCATGTGGATGGACAACAGGTGCCAGCCACGGCCTTAACCCCGAACTTTGGGCGGAGGAATTTCATTCGAGCCTATCAGAGCCTGTTTACAGCCACCGGTCAAATCAACCAGGACGAAGGGAATATGATCAGTCGGGAGGACTACGCGAACGGATACACGTTGTTCTGTTTCGATCTGACCCCCACCTTAGAGAACGACCATCAGCTGGCCCTGACCAAGCAAGGCAATTTACGGTTGGAAATCCACTTTGCACGAGCCCTGGCGACCACCGTCAATGTGATCTGCTACGCCGAGTTTGACAACATCATTCAAGTGGACAAGGCGCGCAACGTCCTGTGTGACTTCTCCACCTAACATGGATACAGACCAGATAACCACCGTGCTGGAGAATGACCCAGAGACACGTAGGGTCTTTCAAGGGGTGTTCGCCCGAGATGTGTTTCCATTAGACCGTATGTATCCGGCTGCTTACGTTCTCAACACGGACCCGATGGATCGACCCGGTGAACACTGGGTGGCCGTGTACTTGACAGAACAGCAGGGGGAATACTTTGACCCGTACGGTCTGCCACCCCTCCATCCCGATTTAACAGACTTCATGGATCAAGGCACAGAGACGTGGTGTTGGAACAGTCAAACGTTGCAAAGCCTGACCAGTGGCGTGTGCGGACAATATTGCTTGTTTTACCTGTACCATCGATGCCGGGGAAGACCCTTATCTACTATCGTACAGATGTTTGACGAGTACCCCCAGGCCGAGGACCGCGATGTACTCGTCTATGACTGGGCCGCCCATCATTTCAATGTACAAGCCCCGTTCTGGGCTTAAGTTAATGACAAGCCCCTTGTTCTGGCTTAATGACAAGCCCCTTGTTCTGGGCTTCAATGTACAAGCCCCTTGTTCTGGGCTTCAGTTAATTACAAGCCCCTTGTTCTGGGCTTGAGTTTTCACGTGGTTGTTCTCACGTTGTTGTTGTTCACTGAATAAAAAAAAAAATGAGATCTCACCAAAAAACCCTGTCTTGTGTGTTTTATTCCTAATGCATCAATGCCCAATGTGGAGATTCAGTCAAACTGAAATCAGTGGTGTAGGATGGGGTCAAAATGTAACCCATCAAGTTTAGAAGGCAAGAGCACTATAGTAAAAAATAGAGAGCCAATGAAATCAGCCTACAGACCAAGTACGTGTCTTTGGTCTAGGTTTGGAGCGGGCATTTCATTGAGGTACGTGTATACGGTGAGTGAAGAGACTCGTCCAACACGTATAGATTATGACTATAAGTTCTATGAGCATAATGCATGAAAGTGGCTTTGAACACCGTATTAGTCAATCAGTGGCCTAGAATGGAGCCAAAGGTAACCCATCCATGTCCAGAAAAACATTACCCGGGTGTACAAGAACCCAGATGTAGGCGCGGACGTCAGCGAAAGCACACCGTGAATACCCCAATTCCATTGGCTGATTGTTCGATCGCTGATTGGTTCTTTTTCTCGACCGCTGATTGGCTCTTTTTCTCGACCGCTGATTGGTCCAAATGGAACTGCCCATCTTTCCCAGGTTCATCTAGAATCCCCCTAGAATCTAGAATTTTTTATTGTGCTCAAGCTCTGACTATAGCGATGCCGCAACATTGTCTCATTGGACATTGGACCGTCTGACCTGGAGGTGACCCTTTGACCTTTTGACCCGCGTCCGCGCGCGCACTGCCGGGGATGACGCGCACTTCCGGAGAACTCGCGCGCGCGCTCGCGCTGCGGGGCGCTGGGGCAGGGCGGGAAAACCCACCGGCGATTGAACATACGGACGTCTAAGAGGAAACATTAGGAACTCTTCTATGTTTGGATGTAGTTTTTAGTGAAAAACCCGGAAGTGACGTCATACAGGGTCCAGTTTTCGACACTAAGTGACCACATCCGACAAAATGGCCAGTTTTCGACACCGGATGTGCCGCCATCTTGAACATACGTGCCGCCATCTTGGATATGTCCCATAATGCACCGGGTCAAAATACTCGCTTCTGATTGGACGAGAGCTCTGGGACGGATTTGAAATACTCGCTTCTGATTGGACGAGACCTCCGTATTGCATCTGCGCATGCGCAGAATGATATTCCTACCGCACACCCAACCCATCAGATGCCCCTTCACGAATGCTTCACTTAGATACCTCACTCGACCCCATTGGTCCATTAGGGGCTCCCCTACATCCCAACACGGCTATTTTCATACACTTGGGCCACCGCGCATGCGCAGAATGCCGATAGTTCAACCCCACACCCAGCCCATCAGATGCCCCTTCACATAAGCTTCACTTTGATACCTCACTCGACCCCATTGGTCCATTAGGGGCTCCCCTAGCTCCCAACACGGCTATTTTCATACCCTTGGGCCACCGCGCATGCGCAGAATGCCGATAGTTCAGCCCCATATCCAGCCCATCAGATGCCCCTTCACGAATGCTTCACTTTGATACCTCACTCGACCCCATTGGACCATTAGGGGCTCCCCTAGCTCCAAAACGTCTATTTCCATACCCTTGGGTCACCACGCATGCGCAGAATGCCGATATTTCAACCCCACGCCCAGTCCATCAGATGCCCCTTCACGAATGCTTCACTTTGATACCTCATACGACTCCATTGGCCCATTAGGGACTCCCCTAGCTCCAAAACCGCTATTTCCATACCCTTGGGCCACCGCGCATGCGCAGAATGCCGATATTTCAACCCCACACCCAGCCCATCAGATGCCCCTTCACGAATGCTTCACATCGATACCTCACTCGACCCCACTGGACCAGTAGTCAATCTCCTAGCTCCAAAAAGGCTATTTTCATACCCTTTGGCCTCCGCGCATGCGCAGAATGCCGATAGTTCAACCCCGCGCCCAGCCCATCAGATGCCCCTTCACCTAACCTTCAATTTGATACCTCACTCGACCCCATCGGACCCTTAGGGGCTCCCCTAGCTCCAAAAAGGCTATTTTCATACCCTTCGGCCGCCGCGCATGCGCAGAATGACGATATTTCAACCCCACACCCAGCCCATTAGATGCTCCTTCACCTAACCTTCACTTTGATACCTCACTCGACCCCATCGGACCATTTTATCTAGGGACTACTTTTTCTCCGCGGAAGCTTTTTCCCGAGACCGAATCACCGCCAAAACCACGGCCAAACCGCATCACCGCGCATGAATACGTTGTTTTTTTTTTTTTTTGCCGGAACTTTTTTTTGCCCGAACATGCCCGAACCACGCCGCCATCTTGCTTTACAACATGGCCGACAGCCGCCATCTTGCTTTACAACAGCACCGACAACACGAACATGCCCGAACATGCCCGAACCAAACCACGCCGCCATCTTGCTTTACAACATGGCCGACAGCCGCCATCTTGCTTTACAACATGGCCGACACCTCAACCAATCAAATTCATCCTCACACTTACAGCTCAACCAATCAAAAGCCTCGTTACAAACCATCAAGTTGTGACGTCATAGTTACATCCGGGGGAAAAAGGCGTTTAGTTGCTCTTATACTACTACTTACACTAAACAATTACTAAACAATGAGTGGACCATTAATCTTCACTCAACTGTGGATCTGTTGTGACATATTCATGATCAAAGTAAGGATTTACAGAAGATCCGCCAAAGTCAGTCACACAACCCGAACATCAGAAATTAAACATTTTGATTCAGGGATGTGGGATGTTACCAAATTCGTGTATTACCAAGTCATGACAAACAAGTTACCTAGTCATTTCGATATGTGATTCTTCCCAGATCTAGCTTGTAGATTGTATCCAAACTGAATATATATCTTAACATGACTTAACGCCAAGAGGTGAAAAGATAAATTTCCAAACAAGGTGATGCAGTGTATTTTGAGAACGCTGTTGTGGCCCAAAATTTTCTTATTCGATGTTCAAGTTGTGCGGGCCTAATTTTGGCTCTTGTTTATTTATGCAATAATCTAAAAAAAAAAAAAAATGCGCAGTGAATTAAACAATACTGATTTTCTGCGAAATAAAATGGTTTGGGTCTCTTCCATAGAGAAAATAAATAATTGTGAAGGGCCACGACGAAATCGTTTTCTGGTAGGACGGGGTATGCAAAATTGCTAAAAATGATATAAAGTCACATAGTTTAGCTCTCTATGTTTCTTTGTTTGAGAGCCACTCCATTACAGAAAAAACACATTTCCAAATGAATCAACTATTGAGTGTAGTTATCTTGGCAAGAATTGATCCTTCCTCACTGGAAATACGTTCAACAATTTGGCTTATCAGTGCAATCTAAATTTATTGAAAGATTAATAAATATGTTATAACATCAAATAACTTTGCATGTCTTGAGATTTTATCATTTGCATGTACCATGTCATTTCTTTTATTGCTAAAATAGCATAGGAAAAATATGTGATGGGGGTTTTGTCCAGTGGGGGTTATGTCCGGTGGGGGTTATGTCCAGTGGGGGTTTTGTCCTGGGGGGTTTTGTCCGTGGGGGTTTTGTCCGCTGGGGGTTTTGTCCTATACCCGGGGGGAGTCGACTATCACAGCCAAACAGGTGAGGGCCCAGGGGCCGCCTATGCCCTGGAATCTTCGGGATCCTGGGTCGCCGGAGATGCTTTCTATGCGTTTTCCCGAATATAATTCTGAACATATCCCGAATATAATTCTGAACATAATGTATGTAGATTTATGGTTCTATATTTTCACTTTTGTCAAATAAGCAGGCATTCATATTGAAAAATATTACTACGGGCAATAGGGTACAGGGTGCACCAGGTATGTGTGTGTGTGTGTGTGTGATGCATGTCATGTTTATATGCAAGAGCTTCGAGGGACGCCACCTGTCCTGTGACAACTTCCGGTTCCGGTCACGTGACAGTAAACATGGAAAAACCCGGACGTAAGATGAGGATCCGGATGTAAAACGATGACGTCACTTCCAAGCTCGGAGCTCCACACGCTTTGAGCTCCAAGAGCTCCGATCCAAGAGCTCTGCCACACGGGAGCTCCCACCACCACCACCGGGCGTTGACGCCCGCTCCGGAGCTCCGAGAGCTCCGAGCTCTGCCACACGGGAGCTTCCACCACCACCACCGGGCGTTGACGCCCGCTTCGGAGCTTCAAGAGCTCCGAGCTCCACCCCACGGGAGCTACGATCACCACCGGGCGTTGGGGCGCCACCTGTCTTGTGACAACTTCCGGTTCCGGTCACGTGTCAGTAAACATGGAAAACCCCGGATATAAGAGGAGGACCCGGATATAAAACCCAGTACCCGGATGGAAGACTGTGGTTTTACATCCGGGTCCTCATCTTAGATCCGGGTTTTTCCATGTTTACTGACACGTGCTCTCCCCACTTAGTATAGCGTACCACGTTAGTGTCATTCTAAAAAAATTCGGTACGGCACCGAATACAGCTATGGGTGTCAATGGTTGTTTTCACACTAGAGGGTTGGAAGCAAAAAAATTCACATTTCTCCATCTATAAACCTCCCGATTTTTTTTAGAATGACACACTAACGTGGTAAGGTAGAAACCTAAGGTGTTTTAAGAGACGTAAGTCCATTTATTTCAAGTTTACCGTACTTTTAACACAGCCGTACAGGTGAAATTTGGCCTTTGAAACGTGGAAAATGAAAAAAATATATATTTATGCAGCCGTTAGCCCTATGAAATTTTCAGGGTTATACGATAACATGCCAAGGAATAAATTTAAAGTTGTTTTAGATCTCAACTCGCGCTTATTAAAACTTTAGCCCACTTCCAAATCTTGCAGAAAGCACAGATCATTTTGTCTTTCTGGCCATGATGTCCAGACAGATTTCGCTGACGTCCGCGCGCACTCAGCCGGGTTCTCTACGGTGGAGAATAAAAAGCGGGCTGTCGGTCGTCTGCTACACACATTCATTCCAACCACATCATGGCTGCTAGACGTGCACTGTTCAACGCAATGAACAGGGGAGAAACTGATGAAGCTTTGTCCAGGGAACTAAGCCATAAGGCTTTGAGGGAGCAGGCTGAAGCTGTGAGGGACCAAGCCCTGGCGCATGGACTACAAGATCCTAGACTAATGTCCCCGCTCGATCGAGTACTCACTCGGGAAACGGCGGGAGAATTGAGGGAACTGGGCAGACGACAAGATATAGAGATAGCCGACACTCTGGATGCAGAAGATGATGATATTACAGACATAGAAGAAGACGAAGAAGATGTGCAGACGTCACATCGTCCACAAATGGGATGGTTAAACACTCGCAGCATGGTCCCACCAGCAACTACAGCTTCGCCTTCTACCACAACGACGGCTACGCAGTCAACACCACCACCCGAGGGGACCCAGTTGGTACAGCTAAGACAACATCTACAAGAAGTAGAAGAGGAGAAGGCTAAACTACGCCCCCGACTGGATAACGAGATAAGGAAATCCACATGCACCATCTGCCAGGACGCTGAGACAGGGTACGCCTTTTTCCAGTGTGGACACCTAGCCGTATGTGATCCTTGTCTTCTAAGCTTCTTAACCAATGCGGGGTGCTGCCACTGCCCGGACACAGGAGACTTTAATGTGGCTTTACGGTGCGGAACCGTATGTAGAGTGAAAAGAATCTACCGGTCGTGAACTATCTGATGACCAACCCTCTGTACTTCCTAACGCTCCTTATCAGGGCCAACCAATACTCCGAAAGAGGAGCTTTCTAATTAAAAAGCACAACACCTTCCCCTGCATAGAGTGAACACTGACACACATTAGTTGAATTTTTAATATTTATTAACAACACAGTAGAATGAATATAAGATTTTCATCACGGTAGGCTCTTTGTGTTAAATTTTCTTATAGCGTTATACGGTGTCACCATGGTGGTAGAATGAACATAGAATGAACATAGAATGTAGGAATACGGTAATGTCTGAATGTTCAATATTTAGCCAACAAGACTTGTTTGAAATCATGTCTTTCTTGCCAGGTCATGTCTGATTGTCCAATATTTAGAATATTTAGCCAACAAGACTTGTTTGAAGTCTTCTATGTCTTTTCGCCCCTGGTGCACGAATATGAAGGCCGCAATCTGGTCACGGGGAATTCTCGGTGGACAGGTCGCTTCCAATGCCTCCGCGATTTCCGTCTCGTTGATGTCGTGTAGCGCCTCAGTCATCAGCGCGTCTGGCGGTGCCACAATGCCCAGACACGTATGCATGTCTAACGACCCATTGTTCTGACAGCCTGCACATTGTTGGATACGCTCGCCTTCAATGCGAGGCTTAAGATGATTCAGGAAGGTTTCAATGTACTTTTTATAGATATACTCAGACAGCTGGTCATGCAGAGCTTCAGAAATTTCGTGTGTGAGGCGCTGAAGCTTCCGCCACGCAGGTATTTGCAGGGTGACTCCCTCAGGTAAGGGAATACGCGTAGTATCTTTCTTCAACTTCCATTTACGAATATGTACCAGCAGCATGTCGTTGAACATAGAACAGGTGAGGATGACATCGTCCCTACAACAAAATTTATTTTCGTGCCCCTGGTTCTCAATGACCGCCTCGACGACTTGACTTTGTGTGTATCTCTGTACTCTTTTCCATTGCTCAAACGTCAAGGCAATATGCTTAGGTGGTTTATCGTCCCAGGCTGATGCATTGAAGTGCACTTGCTCATCCTTTTCACGGTTACAGTTAAATAGGGTGTGAGCTCCCAACTGTTCATCTGGGCCGCCTGGTAGGCCTGCTGGATGATGTCATTCACCTGCTCCACAGACATAGGGAGTAGCATCTCTTCCTCCGCTTGCCGAGGCATTTTTGAAGGTGTTAGTTTTGGGACGGGCATGTTTGACAGGTGGATCGGACTCTTCCGGGTCTTCCTGGGCACGTTTGCTACCTGTACTCTCTTCGGGGATGTCTATGACTAAGGTGTGTTCCTCGGGTTGAAGTAGAGATGCTATTCTCTCCTTCCCCGTCTCTCTCAGCGCCTCCAGGAACGCCTGAAATGCTAAAGGACCTCGGCCTGGTAGAGTGTCGATGAGGGCTCTGTTTCGTGCCGTATTGGTATTCTGTGCCATGATGTCTTCTTCCATGTATGTAGTGGTTACATTTCCCACCAGAAGCAGATCACATAGTTCGGCCACATTCATCATCTCACTAATGATCTGGACACGGTGCTGTATCAGCTTAGCTCGGTCAGATGAGTCCATGGTTGCTGGCTCAGGTAGGTGCTGTTCAGGCAGGTCTTCAGTAGGTAGGCTCAGGCTGGTCAGGTAACTCCTCAGGCAGGTCAGGTAGCTCCGGTGAAGTAGGCAAGCCAATGAATGAAGCCATACCATGAAAATTCCTACTTTTATACACCACCCGGACAGACCCCGGATATACAAAGAAGACACTGGGAAACCAGGATGTACAAGAACCCGTATGTAAAAAGGATGAATGGAAAAACCCGCACTACAGGTATTGCTAGAGGACCCGGATATAGGTCAATCCTAAAATACCCGGCAGTTCCCATCACTGGGAAACCCGGATGTACAAGAACCCATATGTAATGAATGGAAAAACCCAACACTACAGGTATTGCTAGAGGACCCGGATATAGGTCAATCCTAAAATACCCGGCTGTTCCCCCACCATCAATGATTGTACAAGAACCCGGATGTACAAGAACCCGTATGTAATGGAAAAAAAAACACTACAGGTATTGCTAGAGGACCCAGATATAGGTCAACCCTAAAATACCCGACTGTAAGGCCCTTTACAAGGATGTAAACAAGTCCCCGGATGAACAGGTCAGTACATGCATTCATATCATTCAATATGACCTTGAACTATCACGTGATCTCCCCGTGATGGAAAAAACCCAAAACCAGTACATATACCTTGGTCACGCCCGATTCACGCAGACCGGAAGTGACGTCATACACATGCGCACTCCCCATGATTGAAAAACCCCAGAACCAAAGTATACGACAAGGTCGAAATACTCGCTTCTGATTGGCTGACGCAAAGGTCAAAGGTCACGTGATATGCAAATTTTTTAGGTCAATGCGAGTCGAAATGCTGTGGCTATACTACTATCGTCGACTGTCCGATGGTGATGTCATTTTCATCAAGGGTCAGGGGCCAATCATCAAAACATATCAGTTTGATTGGATGGTTGACAGTGTGTTAAGGCATTACACTAGGGCATTAAGGCTTGAAGCTACACTAAGATAAGGTGTTACGGCATTAAGATAGGGACATGTTAAGGCGTAAAGATAGGGTGTTAAGATGGGCGTCACTGTATTTCGATGGTATCAAGTGTCAATTCCATGAAATATCTAGACCCATCAGAGCTTCGGAGCTATATCACCAGGGCGATGAAGCATTAAGTTAGGTGTTGGTTGGCGTTACTGTCCATAAAAGCAAGCATATCTAAAAAAACGGGCACAGTCGACATTCAACCATCAGCATGGCTTATACTTGCTTTAAGTGCAAATGCAAATTCACCAGGCGATATGATGAGACACCAGAAGAATATACATGGGGCTGAAGACATCGAGGTACAAATAGCCGATGCAGATGCTGAGAATATATCAGCTGATCCTGTGAGTCAGCCAACTGATATCAAAACAGAGACGCATCTTTTATTTCAAGCGGTAGCAAGGTATACTGTTCATAGATAGCCAGGACTATTTTCTTGAGTGAGTGCATTTGGCTGTACGTCTGTTGTAAGTTATGCTGTCCAGCATCCTCGATCACTGCAGCATGAGTATTAATAGCTGCTGTCACAATACGATCCCGAAGGTATGTTCTTCCTAACCCAGGCTTCCCTGGGATGTAGGCCGACTATCTGAGGTCCAGCACTCCGCATCAGTAGATAAGACTCACAGCACCCCCAAGAAGGTCCATCATGCTGCAAGGCCAAGCATCACCTGGAAGAGGATATGGGGCTACCACCCACTGAGGCCCTGCAAAATGCGATTAAAATGCGAAAACAGCTGTTCCAGGACATGTTGCCATTAAAGTATCCTGGCCTGCGCGACGACGATTAGAACAAAAGGTTCCGAGTGAACATGGTCGAATGTTGATGCAACACCAATTGACAGCTTCTGATTGGACCAGAGCAGCCGGGGATACATCTAATAGGAAAGAACGAATACAGATGCAGCACCAAATCGCGTTCTCTGATTGGACAAGAGCATAATTGAATTGTAAACAAACCCAACACGGCTCCCCCAGCTTGGGTATGATGTAACACTGGGGAGAATAAACTATATGAAAACTTGTAAACAAGTTGATTTGTCTTTCTCTCTTCTGTCTGCTCCATGGCGTCAAGGCATTGGGACGTTAAGGCAGTAAGGTAGGGTGTTAAAGCATTCAGATATGCATTAAGATAGGGTGTTAAGGCATTAAGGTATGCATTACGACAGGTGTTAACATAGAACTTAAGGCATTGGGTGGGGATTCCCCTTCTCTTGCTATTGCAAATAACCTTGGAAGTGCCTGAACATGGTCAGCATCCCAGTTAGATCCTACAAGCAACATCTGAATGGAGTGGCAATTAGAGTGACAGACCCCAATCGTCAACTGCACAGAAGGATGAATATCCCGATCACGCTAGTCAACCTTTTTCATGGATTAATAACCATTTCGCAGAAGAAAAGAAGACTTTTATTTTGCCAAAGTCCTAATAATAATAATAATCACTTCAACTAAAAATCATCTCTCTCATGTGATGTAAGGTAATCCTGATAATCACCGCCAATTTGGAGAGAAAATTCATTTGGTTGTTACAATATATTTGACCACCTTTCAAAATCATTAAAATAATTCAGAAATAATGGATTATATGTAGGATTTTGAATCATTTTGTCAACTTTGTGATATTTGATCACCCCCATATTTCATGTACGAAAATTTCACTTCCTGTGACTGAATTATTAGAGGGATTAGGGAGATCGCGTGCCCTTTCTATACTACTCATCGCGCATGCGCAGTCGACCCATTCTACTGTAGGGTGCAAGCCTGGCCCATGGAATCTCGGGTAGTGAAAACCCAACGTCTCTCGCCCCACCCTATCCCGCGCCACACCTATGCGACCCTGGAGATCGCATGCCCTTTCTATACTACTCATCGCGCACTACTCATCGCGCATGCGCAGTCGACCCATTCTAGTGTAGGGTGCAAGCCTGGCCCATGGAATCTCAGGTAGTGAAAACCCAACGTCTCTCGCACCACCCTATCCCGCGCCACACCTATGCGACCCTGGAGTGAGTGAGTGAATAGGGTTTAACGTCGCTTTCAACATTTTATCAGCTATATCACAACGGGGAAGGGAGGGGGAGGGGCAGGGGTACCTACTTGTAACATGCGCAGTCGACCCATTCTAGTGTAGGGTGCAAGCCTGGCCCATGGAATCTCCGGTAGTGAAAACCCCAGGTCTCTCGCCCCACCCTTTCCCGCGCCACACCTATGCGACCCGCTGTGCAGCGAGTAAAGCGGAGGAGTAGGACACGCCCCAGATTATACTAGGTAGATTACCATATATCCTGTTTTGTTCAGAGCTCATTCACAGTACATGTATACCCAGGTGTCAGTTGTTACATTTCACAAATGAGACCTTAAGAATTGAAGACAAAATGCTGGAAATGTCTTTATTGGACTATTGGGAGATTATTTGAATGTTGCAAGAACTGATTGAAACAAAATGACTGTATCTCACAATATAGCGTAAATGCAATGGAAAACTGTTTTCATTCAAATTACTCTATCAGAAGCCCATATTTACAAAACATTGTATATTACGTACATCAAACAGTACGGTAATTTAACAGACGTATGCAACAAATACAATCTATGTGAGAAGTTACAAAACAATACAAAACATTCTAACTGCATGAAACGAAACTGATTGTGCACAGACTGTATAAAGTGTAATGGTGCCATTCACCTTAATATCAAGTTTATTTCCTAGTTCCCAATTGGTACACACCACCGCACTCGTCGGAGGACGAAAGGGCTTAACTGGGAATATTTAATGTTGGTTCTTCTGGAAAACAAGGGAGATAATTAACTAATGTGCTACTTATTCGAATATGGCTGGAAAGAAATATTTGATGTGAAAATGTGAAAACTATTGTAATCTCTCTGATAATTAACACATATTAAACATATTTCATAAGCCAATTTCAGAAAATATTGTCAATATTCAGCTGTGATTGTTCAGAACTGTTCACCATTGGGCTACTGTACAAGATGTTGGCAAAGAAAAATGTTCATCAGTCAAATTTTAAAATTAAATTCAGTAAACAGCTGGTCTAAAAGTGTTTGAATTATCAGAGATTAAGTTTGGTACATGAACATGACAATTTTATTTGATATCATTTCATCCTTTTCATGTAATCATTATTTTGAAGATGTTTTCCTTAATAAGAGCCTATGTTAAACATGCTCACTTAAGCTCTTTCCTCATCCTCTGACAACAGTGTGTACCGATCGGCAACTGGCAAACATTATTGATGAGGTGAATTACACCATTACAGTTTATTAAGTTGGTGCTCAATCATCTTGGTGTTTGCGGTTGTACATGCCCACTGGTGTGCACTGATGTTTTACGACTGAGGAACTGAAAAATGGACCATTGATCATTCTGATAGCAGACCAGGTTAGCAACAAATGTACCTCTCCAAAATGAAATTGGTGCATGAAGTTGAAATATATATATGAAGTTGAAATATATGAGACTTGTTAGAAGATGAAGTACAAAAATAAATTGTTGCTCCTTCATATCAGAGCAGCCTCAAAAGCTGATGTCCAAGATAACATGGATTACTGAAAGTGTACATTATTCAGAAATGAGATTATGAAAGTCTATGAACTGTTGGAATGCTTTCTCTATCCATTCACCCTGAAGGACAATCATCATAACACACTGTTATGATGTGAATTAAGTGGAACTACCATACAATGGCCAAATAACAATGACAAGAACAAACTCGTCAAAACCCGTCTTCATGGGTTACGCGACCACTCGTCATAACAAGTCTACATGGGGATCCCCACAACTCATGAAAACACGTTTACATGGAGGAAATGATATAATCAGCCCCACAAATTCGTAACTGTCCTATGTGGAGATAATTATAATTAGTCCAAGATAGGACTGGTTTCAAATGTGAGATGTTTGGATAGAGGACAACAAGCAAACATTCATCGAGATTCAAAATGACAGAAACTGGGCCTACTAACTGCACTATTGACCATAAATAAATGCCATGCGTTTTATGCTTTTGGTTTCATCTCTGTCTAGTTTCCAACTCGCTATCTAAGTTTGGTCATTTTAAAGACAATATGAAAACTTTTCACATTTTTGTCCAGTCATAGACTGCTGTAATGTCCATTCAAAAAAATACCAAATTTTCGATATTTACATCTGCCCAATGCCTCACCACATATCGAAACATCAAAATTTCTCAAACAATACCATCAGCACCAATCTCTAATTCATCAATACAATAATAGTTCTGTATCCAGTATGGTCGAACAGGATACATCAACAGTTCATTATCATATCATCATCTCGTTGAGGAACAAAAACAACAGAAAAGTAATTCTCAACTTCATAAATAGTGAATCGAAAACGGTTCAGACAGAATGCTAGATATTACATGATATATATCTACATACAAGTTGTGCTCGCAAACACAGGTGCTGTGGACAACAAATATACAAGGTGAATATAGGCAGCCTCACTGGGCTGGGTATGTATAAACTAAGCACTACAGGCTGTATTATATAAAACGATTATTCCCCTAATAAATCGATCACCGGAAGTGCAGCAAAAATGGCTTTTATCTGGAAATATTCTTTATGACTTTTCTTCAGTTTGAATGAAGGATGGGAATGTTACTTTTTCTCTGTGTTTGAATAACAGAGTTGAAAAGTGAACTTCCTGTGACTGAATTATATGGGGAATTACCGTAATCCATTAGGCATTCATCTTAAATTGTTCGAGATGCTAAGTTCCCCACATGGAACTATCAGCTTTCAACTTGATGAACGTGAATCTCAAGGGTTAATTTCTTTCATTCCTATGCAGTTCAACTGGCACATAGACTAGCGAACATGGTAAATTGACCAAAAATGTAGACGACTAGACTCTAATATCATTCCACCATTATACAAATGTCAGATCAAAATACAGCACGTTCAAACCCTAAGGTGTAACAAGTACACAAGGCATACTGGAAATATTCTAATTCGACGGAGAAAATTTGCTCACAGATGGAGGGAAACTGTAAGCTCCCAATCCTAGTGTAATATGCTTACCATACTAAAGTTGTGAATGAATGCGATGTCGGTTAACCCTGTCTTTTCAAATACAATCCTGAACTGTAACCCTTGCTCAGTTTGATTGAATACTGTTAGACTAGACAGCGGATGAGGCTATATTGATTAAGTGTTCATCAGATTGGGACGATTTCTTCAAAATTGGAAGCCCATGAGATCATGTATCTGGTTGTTAAAAAAATAGTCTTTTTCATGAGAATCAGTAAATGTAAACTGATGACGTAAAAATTAACATGATCATTAAATCAGGCTATTTGTGAGACTATTTAGTATTTTGGGTAGGTACTACTTGAATGCCTCCCTGCAAATATGGTTATGGATGGTGATGATAAACCCCGAGTTTTGTACTGTAATGTATGAGATTACTACTGACTGCCATATCAATCAAATACATGTATCACCAGAAGCAAATTAACTAGAAGTGTAAATCATTAGATTAGACTAGCTAGATGGCACGGGCACTTGTCAAACAGTCTACACCGCTAGACTCTTGCACAGTCCATACACATGCAAGACGATATGCAAAGGCGCCACACGGGGGCTCAGGCGTGACTAATTATGTCGTTTCATAGGCCGAGTATTATAATTCCACGATCAGCTCATCCCCTGTGATGGTGCTCGCGATTTTAGCTCTGAATCTGTGTTAAAATCACACATACCGATCTTATTGCACAACTACATCACATCGTGTGTTATAAGCAGGGAGGCGGTGGTTGGTGCATTCTGGCTAAGACTAATTAATGGAAGGATGCCGACTTCTAGTTCATTTGCTTCAGGTATTCTTCATTAATGATCTGGAATAAACATGAGCTATCAACTGGCACATTACAGAAAATCATTATACAGGGAACAGAGATGAATGCAACCTGGTGAAATATATTGAATCAATAGTTTATGTGACCTAATAGCATGTCAACCCGATTCACCTGCTTATGTATGAACATAATTTGGAGCCCACAAATTACAGCATGAAGTGTTATCTTCAACAATTGACAAACTTTTACTGAAAATATTGACGTACATTTAGTCATTAAAGACAAATTCGTAAACAGTAAAATATTCAGCACTCGTATCCAAACCGTAGAATCTGAGCAGTAGTAAAGCGCATTTGTAATATTACATGTAAATTGTGATATAAACACAAATGGATATATTTTGATAACACATTGGCCCCTTTAACCAGAAATCATAAGACAATTCAAACCTTCTTGACATGGAATAGCTTGTTCATAATACACTTGTATTGACAAAAGCACCATATTTCCTTAACACAAGATAGCACATATTCAAGTTCAAGAAGCTGTTGAAAATACATCAATTTTGTTGGTGCTTGTAGTCGAATCATCAGAGAACATTCCCACAAATTACTAATCCGATTGAAACCAGATCTACAAAAAATGTTGCCCAAGTAGATCTGGGATAAGCACTGTGTTCAAAGTATTGACTAATCACAGAGCTTCCCCATGATTTAGGTATGTATGTTTGAAACGCCAAGATCAAGCCATGACTGCGTCAGGAAGACAGGTTGACCTCGTGATATGATAACAGAGAAATATCTCCTGGAATAGATATATATATAAATTCTATTAATGTTAATTGATTATCATCATAATTTGTATAGAATTAAATAATAATTTGATGAAACAATTAAAATATATTCATGAGAAGACAAGTTCTACATCTACCATGCACCTGTGGACCCCGTGCTGCAAAGTGAGATGGGCCAGATGCGTGACCTTGATCTGTCGAGAGCTAGGTATTTTGAACATGAAAAAACAGGTCTTGGTCCCAGATCTTAAATCAGTGACATGTAAGATGGAGAGAGTTTTTTTAGATTTGGTTTTAATCAGATTAACAAATTACAAGTAGTGCAGGTATCCGTCGAGACATCATGTGAGACGGGAAGTTTTGACTACATGAAATACATGAAGAACTTTCAGTCTGTTCCGAAATACTTCTGCCCGAAGTGGTTGGGTGCAATATGATGAACCTCCGAGGTGAATATCGTGATGTCAGGAAACATTGAGATCAACTGGAATGCAGCTGAAAAAGAGAAGAAAACTTGAGTTTCAGTCAGAAAAAATTCCATTACAAGGCAATTTGCATTTGGCGTAATTTGATGCATGTTGCCTTGCTTAGCCAACAATTGGAGGATTCCATCAATTGTCTCAAGTATTACTTACCTTTAATTATATGGCTTCATCGATATACAATTTAAAGGACAGGAAAAGATGTGACATATACTCAACCAAAATTCAATTCTGAACTAAAAAGTATGGTACCAAAGTTTTATTACTCTTAAGCTTGCAGTAAAATGTGATATAAAACTGTTTCAGTGGACATTTAAACTGGGCTTTTGGGTACTAAGCTTCTTTAATAACAGGTGAAAACAGTACACTTTTCTCTCCGTAAACTATATAGCCAGTCAAGAACGAAGATAAACTTGTGCCCGAAATATAGGTTGTGTCAATAAGTAGTTTTTCGTATTCGTATATGTTTACAGACATGACAGAGAGAACAAGAGCCCAAGGGGCTTCAATATACGCCAATCTGGAATTACACTGGTCCGAATTTCAAGGTTGTTTGATGGCCTTGATTCCAATTGGTACATGTAGCTAGCAATCCAGAAAACGGTCTACGATTTTGTGCTTCTGAGAATGTAACATATTTCACATCTTATCTTGAATGATAAACTAAAATGGTCTTAACCCTTGGTAACTAGGTGACCTTGAAACAACAGCCGAGAGCTCACATTTCCCACACTGCAATCGACAATAGTCAAACACAAGAAAATAGTAGTTTCCCTTTAAATGAATTCCTTTCAGACGAGAAAATTGTTCACGAAGGAACAAAAATGTGAAGAAAGTGATGAAGTAAACCTTTGTTCTTGAGTTAACCAACAAGTATAAGCTCATAAAGGATCCCTCTCCTCGTTAAATTAGTAAATGTACGGTTTCTATTTCACAACAGTTTAACTGAATGTAGCTGTTTCTTACATGTATCAAACATAGGAGACAACTCCACAGGACAAATGCCATATACATGTAGGGGAGACAACTCTGAATATTCCAACCTAACGCATATAGTTAGCTAAACTTGATTCAGTTTTGCGGGACTGTGCAGGGCATGAATTTATCATAAAACTTTGCCAGACCATCGGGCTGGTATATTTCATTATACAAAGCTGAAATTCTTGAATTATAACCAGTCAGTCGGGCTGTTTTGCTAGCTTTAGAACTAAATTCAACCAGCCAAGTTCTAAATTCCCCAGCCACGAGCTGCCGGGCTTGTGGCAATTTCGAGCCCTGCTGTGACCTTGACCATTGACAAATTGATCTCAAAATGAATATGGCTCCTCTTTGCCATGCGAGTTAGGTATACCCAAAGTTTGATATCAATCCATACCTTGAAACCAGAGATATCGCATGGACAACAAATGTTAATGAATGACTGGACAGAATGCAATAGTGCATTACATGACATCCTCTTCGACAGGCATATGAAAATGTTTCTTTTAATGAAACTAGATGGACATGGACAACAAATGTTAATGGATTAATGGACAGAACATAATCATTCATCGCATTACACGACCTCGTCCTCGACCTCGACAGGCACATGAAAATGTGACGTTTAATGATTTCTTGATTTTGGAGTCACAGTGACCTTGACCTTTGACCCACATTTTGGTATGTAACACATAGTGTCCCTTAATGTATCCACTACCACAAAAAAAGTTATTTTTAATGATTTCCTGATTTTGGGGTCAGTGACCTTGACCTAAATTTTGGTACAGGACACATCGTCTTCCCTCAGTGTATCAATGGACACAAAAAATCATGATTTTTAACAATTTCATAATTTTGGAAGTCACAGTGACCTTGGCCTTTGGCCTTGACCTACATTTTGGTACGTGACACATCATGCCCCCCTAATGTATCTACTGACACAAAAAAAATTATTTTTAATAATTTCCTAATTTTGCGGACAGTGACCTTTGACTTCCTGATTTTTCGGTACCACTGACCTTTGACCGTGACCTACATTTGGTATGCAACACCTCGTTTCTCCCTAGGGCATCCACTCACCAAAAATTAGAACTGTAGATAGAAAACTATCCATGATCAATGATTTTCTGATTTTAGGCAACAGTGACCTTTGACCTCTGACCTCGACCTGAATTTCGGTACGCGACACATCTCTCCACCTAATGTATCCACTCACAAAAAATTGCAACTGTGGATAGAGAACATTCAGAGATATAGACCGGACACAAACACTTCAGTGATTTCCTGTTTTTCAGGCCAGTGACCTTTGACCTCTGACCTCGACCTTCATTTTTGTATGCGACACATCGTCTCCCGTAGGGTATCCACTCACCAAAAATTGGAACTGTAAATAGAAAAGTCTTCCAGATATAGACCGGACACGGGGGAGGGACAGACTGACGGACGGACAGACGGACGGAAACCGCCATCACATAATACGTCCGCCTTTTTGGCGGGCGTATAAAAAGGTACTGTTTTCACCTCAAAATTGACAAATTTCCAAAATCCATTACTTCAAGATGCTGTTATCCAAAAACTTTAAAACCCTGAGCCTTAAAAATATTCACACCATACGACAAGATATTTTAAGCTAACTATAAAGTTTCTTTTGTACGGGACATTTCCTTTTGGCAATCCAAACAGCACCTCATGAAGAGCCAAAACCTAACTACACTGTCACCATGCCAGATCCTTTCCCTGCAAACAGTGGATAACAAAAAACTTTTTGCTTTCCATGAAAAATTAACCACAGCAAAAGTTTGACCGCCTGCATTGACTTCTGAACACATACATAATCTTCCTATTCCTGCAAAAACCATGCCCACAGCATGTCCCGCTAATTGTGAGAGTTTATTATCCATAGGTCAGAGTTCATCGAATACTAAGCTACGTGGAGACTGCACATGCACTGATGGGGTAGTGAAGCAGGCGTCGCATGAACCCAGACAACTTTAATCCATGTGATACAGATCTTTCAAGAGTCTGACCTGTTGGCTGTAGAGCGTAAACTACAGAGAAGGTACACAGCTATGGTCTGCAACGTAGAGTATCAGATTCAATGACTCTTTTGACAATTTTTCAGGCATATCATGATGGTGCCTGCATGCAATGGAGTGGTACCAATGCTGTCATTTTGTAGTGCTGCCACACAGAAGTACCATGCCAGAGCTCAACGTTAGATCTTTAGATCACCTGTCCTGTCGGGCAGGTGGGTGTGCAAATTTACTTGTCCAATTAAGGTTTACTCCTACTTGCCCAACTTTGACAGCAAAAATCGTTTGGCTGCCATTTTGCGACTCGTCACAGAGCGAATAAGTTTCTCCGCGATTGGTCGATAGGTCCCAGCGAGACCAACATCGGTCAATGAGCGAATGTCTAATGGCGGAGTCGGGAGATAAACCATGTGCAGGAGCATCACGGCAAATACACTACATGGGAATGGATGCACTCGCGCTAAGAAAAAAATGAACAAAATATATGTAAAAGCCTCACGTCACCGTAAATTTAACAAGTTCTGCCATACGGTAACAGATGCACAGCTGGTAAATTTATTCAGCCAAAACGACCTGTCCAGTCGGGCATGTCAGATTAGAAACTGCCTGTCCCAGTGCTACATTCACCTATCTCGGGCAGTCTTCAATGTCGAGCCCTTCATGCCATAGGCAGACGTGATATCTCGCCCAGTCACATTATCTTGACACCAGGCCAACCAGTCCTTGGTATATCCTCTTAATGCTGAGCAAGGAAGCAACAAAATTCATTTTTCAAGTCTTTGGTATGACTCCAGATAATGAACAGATGATTTGGTCGTATAAAGTGATCCTAGTTCATACCTTGAGGTGTGCAGAAGAGATTCAGTAAGACAATGTTTGCAGTCCTAGCTTTGTGTTCCCGTAGTACACTGATGGCCTTCTCCACTGTATTACCTGTACCTGAATGAATAGAGAGTGAGAGAGGATTATCAGTCTACAGTAATCACATCTGTACAGGGGTCATGATGATCACATGATGTTGTCTAACTGGCACAAGTAATGCAAACTTATTCAGGCTGAATAAAATTTATCTCTAGCTTCATTTTATAGAAATATGATGTGGGGGACGCTTTTGTATCGTTTTATTTTTTCTCTCTTTCACACAAACCAAATATATTCATCTTAATACTATTTTTGTTATTTTGGGATAACACTATCTAAGAATCACACAAATTCTAGTGCTGAAAAATTGGTCAAGTCCTGTGCGGGATTCGAACCAGCGACCCCAGAGTCAGTAACCTAATCGCCAGCACTGTAGGTCCGTGATCTGAACCACTCAGCCAACGGGCCTTCCACAACAATGGAAGGTATTTTTCTTTCAAGATTACCAGTCTGCTACCTCCTATTTTTGTGGGAGACCCGTTGGCCGAGTGGTTCAGATCACCGACCTACAGTGCTGGCGATTAGGTGCCCGACCCTGGGGTCGCTGGTTCGAATCCCGCACAGGACTTGACCAATTTTTCAGCACTAGAATTTGTGCGATTCTAAGATAGTGTTATCCCAAAATAACAAAAATAGTGTTATACGATCACTGTCTAAATGATAAAAATATATATATTCATCTTATCTGGCACACCGATGCAGTAGTTTAATATAACTTGCATGAAACCAACAATGTTCTTTGAATCACTTGAAAGGTCAGGGCTCCTTTAACATAATGATTTCCTTTAAATAAAACTACAGACTGACTCAATCTCTTACAATATTATTTTGGTGAAACTTTGAGAGAGAAATGCGTAAAAACAAAAAACAAGAGCCCAAGGGGCTTCAATATACGCCCGTATATCTGGAATTACATTGGTTCAAATTTCAAGGTTGTTTAATAGCCTTGATTCCAATTGATCTAGCAATCCAGAGAAAGGTCTACAATTTTTTGCTTATGAGAATGTAACATATATCACATCTTATATTGAATGATAAACTAAAATGAGCTTAACTCTTGGTAACTAGTTGACCTTGAAGCAAGAGCTGAGAGCTCATATATCCCACACTGAAATCGACAATAGTCAAACACAAGAAAATAGTAGTTTTCCTGCAAATGGATTCCTTTCAGACGAGAGAATTTTTCATGAAGGAAGAAGAAAGTGATGAAGTAAACCTTTGTTCTTGAGTTACTAAACAGGTGTGAAGTTCATAAAGGACTCCTCTCCCCGTTAAATTAGTAAATGTATGGTTTTTATTTCACAACAGTTTAACTAAATGAAGCGTTTCAAACATGGGAGACAACTCCACAGGACAATACCATATAAATGCAGGGGAAAGAACTTCGAATATTCCAACAATATTCCAACACATTTAGTCAGCTAAGCTTGATTCAGTTTTGGGGGACTGCGACCTAGACCTTTGACAAATTGATCTCATATGTATGGCTCCACTTTGCCATGCGAGTAAGGTATACTCAAAGTTTGGTACAAATCCATACCTTGAAACTAGCTATCGCATGGACAACAAATGTTAAGGCCATAAAAAGTTAATTAATTGTTTCTCAAGTGGCGCCGCATCCTCGATTTCTCTCCCGCTGGGCACTTTTTTTCACTTTTTGAAAAAAAAAAAAAAAAATCCGCCGCATCCCTGGCATACTGTCCGCTCCCATTCTTTTTATTGCATGTGTAAATGTGCTTGTAAACTGTGTTTATTCGTTGTAATGTCTATTCGTTTCCCAAAAATGGTGTTTTACTATGTTTGTGAAAAAGAAAAATGCTTTAATACGTACAGAGATGTCATTGCCATGATCGTATCGATCACAAAATAGTTTACAACCGGCAGTTGCACGAACTCGTTCCAGTTTCAAACCAAACTGCGCATATACAAAAATCAGACCTGAATATAAGCGGAAGCGGATTGCCATATGTTTTTATTATGTAAATTTCGCTTCTCCGTTATCGTAATTTTATAAATAGCGAATAGTATATTTATCATAACATTATTTATTAAAATCTTCGTCATAAATTGTGCACATTTCAACACGAAAGGCTGTAAATTAAAGAAATATTTTCATCCTAGTCTCCGGTTCCAGCGTCGGTTATGCTTTTCATTATGCTCTTTGCCTAGTTTAAACAATTCATCGGAAATGGGTCCAATGAAATGAAATTTGTAATTGTATTTTTACCGCATTTTTTATCCGTTTTCACAATGCTGGTTTCAGCATACATTGCTGAATGTCGAGAATGTGGGGCGGTTAACATGCTGAAGGACTGGACAATTATACAGGTTAGCCCAAGTGCCACCGTGATCGAGGTCCTGAACGAGGTGACCGGTATCACCCGATGCCCAGATTTCGACGACGCGATATCGTGTACAATTGGAAAATCTAAGCAGGACGGAGATTCCATCCCACTTCAGGCCACAATCGGAGAAGCAGTTGATTTGTTTGGCCATTTTCTTAGATATAAAATAGATGTACAAGAAACTGACGACGCCCCTCAGCCGAGTACAGCAGACCCGGGTGAAAATTGCATTTATTTCATAGAATATTTCATTTTGTGTGTGTTTAAACATATATGGTCTTCCCGGCTTGTAAAAAAAAAAAAAAAAAGATAAAAAACCGCCCGCATCCTTCCTTGAAAAAAAAATAAAAAATAAAAAAAAAAACCGCCCGCCCGCTCCTGAAAAAAAAAACCCCACTTGAGAAACAATTAATTAATTTTTTATGGCCTAATGGATGAATGGACAGAACACAACATCGCATTACAAGACCTCGTCTTCGACAGGCACATGAAAATGTGACTTTTAATGATTTCTTGATTTTGGGGTCACAGTGACCTTGACCTTTGACCTTGACCTCAATTTTGGTACACAACACATCGTATTCCCTCAATCTATCAATGCACACAAAAAATCATGATTTTTAATGATTTCCTGATTTTGGGGTCACAGTGACCTTGACCTTTGACCTTGGCCTAAATTTTGGTACATGACAAACCGTCTCCCCTCAATTTCTCAATGGACACAAAAAATCATGATTTTTAACAATTTCACGATTTTGGGGTCAGTGACCTTGACCTTTGACCTTGACCTACATTTTGGTATGTGACACATTGTGTCCCCCTAATGTATCTACTGACACAAAAAATGTTATTTTTAATAATTTCCTAATTTTGGGGTCAGTGACCTTTGACCTTGACCTAATTTTTGGTATGCATCACTTCATTTCCGCCTATTGAATCCACTCACAAGAAATTAGAAATTTTTAACGATTTCCTGATTTTTCAATCACACTGACCTTTGACCTCTGACCTTGACCTACATTTAATATGCAACACATCGTCCCCCCCTAGGGCATCCACTCACCAAAAATTAGAACTGTAGATAGAAAACTGTCCACGATCAACGATTTCCTGATTTTTGGCAACAGTTACCTTTGACCTCTGACCTCGACCTCAATTTCGGTACGCGACACATCGTCTCCACCTGGCGTATCCACTCACAAAAAATTGCAACTGTGGATAGAAAACGTTCACAGATATAGACCGGACACGAACACTTCAGTGATTTCCTGTTTTTTAGGCCAGTGACCTTTGACCTGTAACCTCGACCTTCATTTTGGTACGCGACACATCGTCTCCCCGTAGGGTATCCACTCACCAAAAATTGGAGCTGTGGATAGGAAACTGTCCCAGATATAGACCGGACA